>JASDQU010437598.1:30937-41999 GCA_032191745.1 Picea mariana | reverse complement strand
TGCAGATATTTGGAATGATGGACTGCAAGTCCATGACCACACCTATGGTTACGAATCTAAAGCTCTTGAGCGATTCTTCTTCAAATTTGGTTGACCCACGATGTACATAGACAGTTGATCGAATCCTTGATGTACTTGGTTAACACCAAGTCAGATATATGCTTTGCAGTGAACACATTGAGTCAGTACGTGGTTGAGCCTAGACATGTACATTTGGTAGCAGCAAAGCATGTATTGAGGTACCTGCATGGTACAATTGGATATGGATTCAGATATCTCGGACGGTGAAGTAAAGCTGCAAGGTTATAAAGACTCTGACTGGGCGAGGAGTGCAGTGGACAGGAAAAGCACATCAGGATGTTGCTTCAATTTGGGATCAGGTACGATCTCGTGTTTGAGTAGAAAACAGTCGTCAATGGCACTCAATACAACAAAGGCAGAATATATAGCAGCCAGTGTTGCAAGCTGTGAAGCAGTGTGGCTTTGAAAGTTGCTTGCAAGGTTATTTGATCTAGAGTTGGAGCCAACTTTGATATACTGTGATAATCAAAGTTGTGTGAAGCTTGTAGAGAATCCAGTCTTTCACGACAAGTCAAGGCATATAGAGATCAAATACCATTTCATCCGAGACATGGTGTAGAAAGGAGCAGTGGAACTTCGGTACATATCCACAGATGAGCAAATAAAAGACATTCTCACCAAGCCTCTGTCTAATTTCCAAGCAAACGTTTCAAAATCAAGAAAGGACCCTTTGCAACATGTTCAAATGCTTCATTTATTAGAATGACACTTACCACAACGCTGGACTTGTTACCTCATGAAGCAAGACCTGTTGTCCTCTGTGAACCAAGATGGGTGTGGTGGATGTTGTTGCCATCGATCAAATGGTGATGTGAGGTGAGTGAAGGGTTTCCTATTGATCTGCCTCTCGGTACTCCTTGTCTGCAACCTACGGGCCTCAAGACATCATCTCCTTAGTTATCCCTAGAAATGGGGGATAACATCTGGCTCCTACTCAAGGACATATACTCGTCGTAGAGTGCATGAGAACTTCAACATCTCCTGGTAAGACCTATGCCTACACACACTAAAACAAACAATGTGTTGAGTATCGAGGGTGGCTCACTCACCCTTTATCCATATGATCAAAATCCAAAATTGACAACTATCTAAAGAAGAAAAATCTGCATTTTTTCAAAAATTTCTGCACTAACATGTGATATGATTAAAGCAAATGAAGTAAAGCAACTATGCATTAATGCAAGTAGAGCAATATGAAAATGAGATATGACATGCAACTAAGCTATTATGAGCATACAAATGCAAATGCAAGGGAAAGCAAATAACCTACCTACTTACTTGGGGCCCAAGGCCTTGTGGAAATCCGGTCACATGTGGATGTCAGGTGAAATCGTACAACCAATGCAACCAGTTGATCATCTGATCAAGGTATCTCCCCTTGTGCTTAATTTTGCAATACAACATAGATGAGTCAAGCACATAATAATCATGAGCGTAAATGAGCATGCGATCAATCATAGAAAGCAACTCATGGAGGTGGGTGGGAGGGAGACTATCCTGCTGGAAAGAATGGCCACAAGCTTGATCGATCCATCTCTGAATAGGACTATCGCATATAGATGTGGGTTCATCTTTATCCTCACTCAGAAAAAACACTGCTTGTTGAGGACCGAGAGGAGATGAGAGATCGGAAGGAAACTGCATGGCTCCCCCAAGAAAAAGATAAAAGGTAAGGGACAACCTCATGTCCGGAGAAAGAAATCCTCCTGCTATTGAAAAATTGTTTCCTTTTAATCTGCATATCCTTGTAAAAATCCCCAGGACAAAAACATTATTGCTCGATAGTGTGAGTCTTTGATTGCTCGAGGTTGGCCACAATTTTGTATCCATTGAAATTTGAGCACGAAGGTGACAAGAAATCTTCACAAAACAAATTTGCACTCCTAAAAGGACATGCATCACAACTCCCAAGGGATGATTGAAATTCATCTTGAGTATATTGCGACAAGTCATCCTCAAACGGATGAAATAAATCCGTGACCATATCATCATCGGGCTGCCAAGAGTCTGAATCATATGCACGTGAAGACCAGCTCTTTGAAGATGACAACTCAACCCCTTTCACACGAGAACTACCCTCAATGTCGTAAATGGGATCTCTATGAAAAATGAAGCAACCCACATCCCATCTACGTCTCCCAACCTGTATGAAGTCATCAATGTGTTCATCAACCATGTCGGAGAGGTCCTCCACGAAATCATCTGCATCATTTGGACTAATCACTTCTTCATCTTTATGTGCAGGAGGAAAGCAAGGCTAAGCAACATTATCTCCGTCAAGCAGGAGAATGGATACCAATGTCTCATCTGAATTCTCAACATGTTGCACTTCATCAAAATTCTTCTTTTTCTTCAAGGCATCTTTCTTCATGGACATGTCCCTCCAGCGCCTCTTCATCACAAGGGGCTTAATCCTCAATGTGGAGTGCTTCATCTGACTATTCCTTAAAGGACCAAAAAGGCAACTCTTGTTCGTCTCGTCATTGTGGGCTTGCTCTTTGGCGGGTGATATCTTGTCAAGATCCTGCACTTCCTTGGAGTTTTCCTCCTCTTCCTAGAACTGTTCTTCAAATACTTCTTCTACCAAACATTCTTTGAGGTTGTTGTTGCATTTTTCTTCCAAAGAAGCCTCATTATCATCAATCTTCGTATTAGTTTCAAAGAGACCTAAAAGTCCCTCCTCTTACAAAGTTGTCAGACATTCATGACAAGTATCTTCAAATCTATGAAATCCTAGACCACAATGCTTAAAAAAATCTTCAACAAAAGTCTTGAGAGAAGTGATACTCTTTGGTCTACAAGAGTTTATTATCCATCCATGTTGCTTTATTCCCAATGAGTGTAAAAATGATACCACCAAAAGGTCTTCATGTCTTCTTTCGAGTATGGTTGTATATCTCACAAGCGACGGGACATGTGAAACAACATAAGAAGGATCAACATTGTACTTCGAGATATTTTTTAGATACTCCAGGGGGAACTTGTTTGGGAATCCTGGAACATCCTCAAGATAGAGGACAGGATATAGTCCATGCCATACCCAGAAAACCATCCTTCATTATGTGTAAATAAACTCCACCACAAATGGAGTCTCTGTACCTTATTGCAATGGAGTCGGCAGATGAGCTCACGGCTGATCGAAAATGCAGAGGGTATCTTCCCTCGATGGAGTTGCCAGATAAACTTATATGAAGTTCATCAAAGTTGAAAATGGATCTTTCCTCAAATGGAGTCGTCGGGCAAGCTAAGGGAAAGGCTTTGGGAATAACTTGCCAAATTGTCGTTAGGGCTCGAAAGAGGATTCAAAATCCTCCCCGACAACGGCGCCAAAATGTTACTGCATGGATTGTAGCTTGGGCAAAGCCCAACCCAAGTCACAAAGGTGAGACAACTACGGGAGTACCTACCCACTGTCACCTTAGATAGACACTCCCCTTGCTTTAGTGATGATGAAATCAACACAAGGGGGGAATCCTGGTGACCCTAGGGGGATTGAGATGGAAAGTGAGATGATGATGATGAACAACACTATAGGTCAAGTTTGGAGATGATGAAAGGCTTGAAGATGAGTCTTGTGAAAGGATAAATGGTTGCCAAGTGTTGTGTACCTGCAAAACAATGTTATAGCCTTGCCCAGAACAAGATAAATGATAGATATAAAAGCCTTAAACCAAAGGGAATCAAGCAAGAACCCTTACTGTCCCAAATTGCAGTAGTATGGAAATATATAGATCAGCGATAAATGATGTCAATAGATGCAAATTTAAACATCCAAAATGCAGTGCAAGATATCATAAATAAAGCTAGCAATGACTAGTCAAACTTCCAATGATTAAAGCAAGACTTTGGTGGTGATTAGTGGCAGTTATGTGATGTTATTAGCAAGTTTGTATGACATCCAAGTGGCTGTAGCAAACAATTGCTACAGCAGCAAGATCTAACCACAGAAATCAACAAGTAAATCGTCCAAATCATAGACAATAATTAGTAGAGCAATAATCTAGGTTCACAAGTAAATTTCGGCGGTAGAATAGTGAGCAAAGATTGAAAGAAGAAGTGTTTTCTGCAGCCCTAATGGCTGTAGCATTAATTTGTAACAGCATAGAGAATTACTTGGCTAGAGAAGACGCCCTTAAGGCACGAGAATGTTTATAACATATAGAAAATAATCCAACTTGAACAATTGTAATATCTTGTAAATTCACGTATACCAATGCAAGAATATTATATCTCCAATGCAACTTAGACTAGTGCCAAATCAATTGGGTTATGGAGTCTCTTGTGTAAGAGCTAGTTGTGTTACTTCTATAGGGGTGTCAGCCTTTTTACTCCTTAGAGCAAACAAAACTAGCAAGGTAAATCTAGCAAGGTGTAAGCCCTTTTACTCCTAGCAACCTTTGCAAAAATATAGCTTATTCAAAGATAACAAGGTAGACTTGATGGAGGGTGTATGCCCTTATACTCCTCCAAGGGTATAGACAAATCAATACTTGAAACAAGAAGTAACCAAACAATAAATGCAGAAATTCCTTACCAATTCCAAGAATAACATGAAGAAACTCTTTTTTATCAAGTATATTCCATCAAAATACCAAGAACATTCCAAGAGATAGCACCTTAGTTATCTTCACCAATAGACAAAGTACTAGCATCCAAGAGACATTCAAGAGAGAGATAGAGCAAAATGCCCAAATAGGGCAAAAATTTCAGCCATGTAATATGTAATTCTCAAGTGAGTTATGATCAAAATGAAAAATGACAAGGCCTTTATTTAGCCGTAGTTTAAACGTTCTACGAAATGACCCTTTCCCGGTGATATTTTCCAGAGACATTTTCCCGAAATCCAACGAGAAATTGTTAGATCCGCAGATTTGAGTGATTATTTATGTATAATCCGAGTGCCCCGGGGGTTTTTTAGCATGTTGAATCCATTTATGCATTGAGAAATGGATTTTAAACAACAAAAAATAGTGATTTCGTGCAAATTTATATCGCCGGATTCCGGCGAAAAAAAACATTTCATTGAACAGTTAGACAACGCCCTTTATTTATAGAAGGCCTTGTAAAACCAATTTGTCCACATATCTAAAGTCAATCACAAATTAGGGAGGCCGACCTCCTCTATTTTCCCTTTACATCTTAAAATTCAAAATTACATAAGGAAAATCCCCTTTTAGGGGTGACGTCATGCCCTAAAGGGTGACACTAGGCCTCTAGGAGAGACAGTTTTCCCTGGGGTGAAGAACGTTGGGCCTCCAAAGGCCATATGCCATGCCACCAAGTGTTATAATGCATGCCAAGTCTCTCTCTCTCCATCAAACAATGCCACATCACCATCATCCATGAGAGACCCCATCAAAACCCTAGCCCTCATGTGACGTCTAGGGCATAGAAGGTGACGTTTTGGACCTTCCAAGGCTAACATTGGGGTGCAAAAGACCGGAACATGCTCATCTCATGGTGTCCAAGTGCCTTTGGGAGGGGGAGCACTGATAGAGAAAATGTATTATTATAATACATTTTCTCTATTAATGCCCCCCCTCGGAGGCACTTGGTGTATAAGCTTTTAGATACACTGAAAAACTATCAAGAATTTTATGAAGCAAAAACAATGATCTTTTTGAACTATGTGGTCCTCGTTTCCCAAGTTGCAAGCCACATGTAGTGTTGTATGTACTCTATTTTGTGACACATTAATACTAATACTATCTATCTTACAAACAAACAAAAATGGAGCAAAGTTTTAGCATGTAAATTTGTTGATACAACCTCTTCCCTACACCTATAGACTACATGTATGGTTGAGGTGTATATAGTTGTAATATAGCTCTACTAATAGAGATGCATTTCCCTTTTTTCTACCAAAAGAGTAAAAGAAATGAATAAGTTCTGAAATTGAACTCAATACAGGAGATCCATTGCCACTACCATGGATGTAACAATGGATACATATGAGACGCATTATATAAAAGACAGGATGTAAATTAGAAAAATCAAATGTATTTCCAGTGGAGATGTACAAAAATCAATGGATAGACTAGAAGACATAAGGGGTCCTTGAAAAGCTTGTAGGCATTAACCAAATATGGAAGTGGAAACAAGTATGGTAGCTTTTAAAATCAATCCCATTCATTTGACACCAATCCTTGTCAATATAAAAGAAGGAACTAAAGAATTGCAAAGGGATTGTTTGTTGTAAAGTCATATTATAGAACAACAAAAAGTAGTTAAATATCAATGTCCTATTATAGGACCTTATTTTCTAACTTCAATTCAAAAATATCTTTACAACCACTTAGATTCTTAGATAATTAGTAAGTTTCACCAATTAATAATCTTAAGAATCAAAAAGTTGGTTTTCAAGAAGGATTGCCAATAATGAATAAGCTTTGAAAAACGAATTCAAGCATAAGATGATGTACACTAAATATAAACAAGAGTCCTCAACTTCAAAAATGGCCCATTACCATCAAATGAACCTTTAGAAGAAAGGACTCATCTTCTTCAAAAAAAATTGATGATGCTTATGAATTACAAATACGACAAGCATGCCCTTCCCCATTATGGGAATATTACAATGAACTGTGGTTGGCTTACAATAGGAATATTCGACATTATTCGTGCTCAAAAGCACTATGGTTGAGACGTCACAATTGTGGGGTTTCTATTCCGCTAAATTCACCCAATGCTTGTACTTGGCCCCATCTACAAGGAATGCCCTGCTTATACAAGCGAGATGGCTCATGTAAGGAATGGCTTGCTTACACATGCAAGATGGCTCACTTGCATAGATGAGACAACCCACAAGGAGCAAACATGTGTTTAGGGGATTTGAATCTTGGTGGAGGGTATGAAACACCTCCACTTCATATCAAATCAAGACCTCATTGACATCTTGTTCAAAATATGACGAGCTCAAATATGAAAGAGCACCATAATGCCTTAAATGGGATTAAATGTCTAAACTTAATGGTCTTTTTGAAATATTTTCCAAAAACCACCCCTTAGCTAAACTTAGAAATGTATTAATGCTACAATTTAAAAAAAATTTAAATGTTTCTTATAAAATTAGGGTACAAGACTAATTCAAGAGAAAACAGATCGATTCAAACTCACCACCAGCAAGTCCAACTAGCCAAGAATGAGTCTAACCCACAAGTACTAGTGTGTCATTGATGGGTCAACAAATTACTCATGGCCTTGTGAGAAAAACTCACCCCACTTTATATAAACAAAAAAATGAGTTATTTTAGCTCAAAAACACTATGGCTAAGATGGCACGATTGTGGGGTATCTATTCTACTAAATTTTCCCATGGCTTGTACTTGGCCCCATCTACAAGGAATGCCCTACCTATACAAGCAAGACAGCTCGTGCAAGGAATGGCTTGCTTACATATGCAAGATAGCTCACTTGCATAGGTGAGACCACCCACAAGGAGCAAACATGTCTCTAGGAGATTTGAAACTTGTTGGAGGGTATTAAACACCCTCGCTTTACATCGAACCAAGCCCTCGTTGACATTTTGTTCAAAATATGACAAGCTTAAATAAGAAAGAGCACCACAATGCCTTAAATGGGATTAAAAGTCTAAACTTAATGGTCTTCTCGAAAGTTTTTCCAAAAACCACCCCTTAGCTAAACTTAGAAATGTATTAATGCTACAATTTGAAGAAAATTTAAATGTTCCTTATAACCTTAGGGTACTAGAATAATTAAGGAGAAAACGGACCAATTCAAACTCACCACCAACTAGTCCAACTTGCCAAGATTAGTCTGACCCACAAGTACAAGTGGGTCATTGATGGGTCAACAACGAGTTACTCATGGCCCTGTGAGAAAAACTCACCCCACTATATATAACCAAAAAAATGAGTTATTTTAGCTCATTTTGTACTCTCTTTTTCTACTTAGCTCAAAATTTGCTATTATTTTATATTTTTGTACTAGCCTACGCCTAGTCCCAAGTGGATCTTTTGCCTTGCCTAGTTTTCCATCGAGCTAATTCTCGTAGCTATGCATGGAACTAGGTATTTCATGTCCCTTCACCTATAGCAACTATGGAAGTATCACCTTTCTCACCTAGAAAGCTTGTGGAAGTCGTAATGCTAGATCTATTAAAGCACAACATTACATTAACAAGTTAAAAATGATATTCAATGTCCATAATTTAGTCACCAAATGACCCCAAAAATTAATTAAAAATAAAACCCCCTATTTTAGCATATACCAAAGTTGAGATGTCGAAGGTAGACATAACTAACAATTCTACCATAACACCAAAGCCAAGATCTTAAAAAGTGGGCTTTCAACTAACATCGAAATGTTTAAAGTGGGGTTAAGCATGTCGGGAAAATAAGCACGGGCCTCTTGATGTTAAGAGATTCGAACGCGAAACCTCTTAGACATTGAAAAACATATAAGAAACCGTACCATTTCAAAAGTTTGACTCGATCAACCCTCTTGACCAAAACCTTATAAGCAGGCAAACAGAACCCCAAGAGCGAAGAAGTCCATGCGGAAGAAAAGGCAAAAATGCAACAAGATCAAAGCTTTGCGCTGGGGTAAGACAGAGAGAGCATGCGCGCGATTCGAACCCGCGACAACAAAGACCCGAGCGCGGCTTCTCACACCAACGGCCCGTAGAATAAAATTCGTGTGCGCCACAGGGCACGGGATCGAACTCCTAGGAGGTCCGAAAACACACATAAAAAGGCCTCTAAATTACGCAATCTCCCAGACGGTTCGGCATTATTTGAACTCTGCCGAAAGTTCGCACAATATCTCTCAGGCAAAATAACTGCTGCCCTGCCAGGAGGGCCGGACACATAATTATTAATAGAAAGAACAACAGCTAAACAGAATGAGTAAGTAGAAGTATCAGTAATAATAATAATACCTGATAGAAGGGCGGGCGAGAAAGATCCACCTGTTGAGATGTGTGTCTGTCGGGCTGCTTGCTGCTCTGTTTCCTCCTCCCCTCTCAGCACACCAAGCAAGCAATTGAGAATGAAGGGGAAGACAAACAAGCACAACACCTCAGAAAAGGTAAAAGCACACGTGGAATGCCTTCCCACTAGTGATGATGATCTGTGCATCAACCCCACCATCCTTCAACCCCCTCTATACATACATACGTATTGGGTATATATGTATGTAGAGGGGGACCAAATACGTATACGTACGTATGTATATCTATGAGGCTACGGGGAGTATTTAATGGGGTCTCTCGGTTTGGTACGTACCTACCTAGGTCAACCCTATTGATTCATAGTTTATGCAAGGACTAGGAACAACGTAATATTCTTGTTTACCTTCTACGCGGGGGGTTGGCGCTGTCCAGTCATATGATAAAATAAAAGGTATAGTCTTTGGTTTGAGTGGATGGGATCTTTGTCCTATTTTTGCATTTTTTTCCATGGATCTTTGTCTTTCATGTCTTTGTGTTTTTTTGTGTTTTTTTAAATGAAAGGATTAATATAGTTGTGGGTTTTTATGCATGAATGATTCAAAAAGGGTTTATGGGTTTATGGTAATGGAATTTTGATTCTAGGGATCAAATAGCTTTGCAATGATGAAATTTTGAATTGTTGTACTCCTTGAAAAAATATTTTTGAGAAAGTAATCGCACAAGAAGGTTATAGATGATATGTAACTTAGTGGAATTTTATCGTGTGTTTAGTTTAATTTAATGAACTCTGATTATATAGATGAGTGGGGTTGGAAGGAATAATAGAGAAGATGAGATTGTTTTTTAATGATCGAACTTCGACTTGTGACACTCATGAAGAGATTGCCAACAAACATGGATATTGTATAGTAGGGCAACAGATGACGTGCAACTTGGTGGAACTTTAATTGTGCATTCGACACTAGCTATCTTACTATTGATTTAATTCAATGAACAGCCTATGTTATTAGAAAATGCAAGCTTTCACAGTTTTTCATAATGTTGTTTTTAGACTTTTGGATGCAAACTGTGGGTGGAGTTTTTGAAACGTCCAATGTTTCGAGTGGAGTTTTTGGAGTGTTCACTCGAAATGTTGGACGTTTCAAAAACTCCACACACAGTTTGCATCCAGAAGTCTAAAAGCAACCTATGTTATTATCTACATTTATTTGTTGCACTTTTGTAGGTGGCCTAACTGCATCAATGCCATGGTGGAGGTTCATTGTTTTTTATTGTCTTTGTATATTAAGTCGTTATATAATTAATATGGACCTAATTACATAGTAAAGTGGAGTATTTTATGCCCAAAGGGGTTGGATCCGATTGTGGAAAGTGAGGAGTTTTTCACTGTTGGGCAAGGTTCAATTACTATGAAGGCCTAACCTAAAGCCATGGGAGCACCTTGAGGTAGTGGTCAAATGTGTAGTTGCACCTAGAAACATTATATTAAATAGTATCGTGACCCGTGCACTCATAAGTGGATCAAAGCCCACCCCCATGTCCTCCAATTTTAGAAACTCCTCAGGTGTAGAACAGTCATTGATGGAGTGTATTGTTAAGGCAGTTTGTTATGTAAAGTCACCAGTTTGAAACCCTCGAATTACCTTTTGTGTCGCGTGAAGGGCCGCGTTGACATGCCTGGAGGTTATAGTGGCAGTGGTCAGATAACACAACCACGTGTCATGTGAGTACATGCCTAATTAGTTGTTGATTTCGTCGGACCAAAAAAATACACGAAAACAAATTGGAGTATTTTCTATTTTACTTGATACTCTATAAATATGTTTTTTTAATAAACCATTTCAAATAATTAAAGTTAACTAAATAAATTTTAATTATCTTATTTTAAATAATTAAAATTAACTAAATAATTTTAATAAAATAAATATATTTACTTACTACTTTTTAATTTAAAAAATCATCAAATATTATATATTTATTGTATTGCATTTAATATTTCAAAACTAAAATTTCTCTTTTATTTTTTATTATGGATATTTTAAATGATTAAAATTGACTAAAAAAATAATT
>JASDQU010437598.1:2821-30917 GCA_032191745.1 Picea mariana | reverse complement strand
TGCAGATATTTGGAATGATGGACTGCAAGTCCATGACCACACCTATGGTTACGAATCTAAAGCTCTTGAGCGATTCTTCTTCAAATTTGGTTGACCCACGATGTACATAGACAGTTGATCGAATCCTTGATGTACTTGGTTAACACCAAGTCAGATATATGCTTTGCAGTGAACACATTGAGTCAGTACGTGGTTGAGCCTAGACATGTACATTTGGTAGCAGCAAAGCATGTATTGAGGTACCTGCATGGTACAATTGGATATGGATTCAGATATCTCGGACGGTGAAGTAAAGCTGCAAGGTTATAAAGACTCTGACTGGGCGAGGAGTGCAGTGGACAGGAAAAGCACATCAGGATGTTGCTTCAATTTGGGATCAGGTACGATCTCGTGTTTGAGTAGAAAACAGTCGTCAATGGCACTCAATACAACAAAGGCAGAATATATAGCAGCCAGTGTTGCAAGCTGTGAAGCAGTGTGGCTTTGAAAGTTGCTTGCAAGGTTATTTGATCTAGAGTTGGAGCCAACTTTGATATACTGTGATAATCAAAGTTGTGTGAAGCTTGTAGAGAATCCAGTCTTTCACGACAAGTCAAGGCATATAGAGATCAAATACCATTTCATCCGAGACATGGTGTAGAAAGGAGCAGTGGAACTTCGGTACATATCCACAGATGAGCAAATAAAAGACATTCTCACCAAGCCTCTGTCTAATTTCCAAGCAAACGTTTCAAAATCAAGAAAGGACCCTTTGCAACATGTTCAAATGCTTCATTTATTAGAATGACACTTACCACAACGCTGGACTTGTTACCTCATGAAGCAAGACCTGTTGTCCTCTGTGAACCAAGATGGGTGTGGTGGATGTTGTTGCCATCGATCAAATGGTGATGTGAGGTGAGTGAAGGGTTTCCTATTGATCTGCCTCTCGGTACTCCTTGTCTGCAACCTACGGGCCTCAAGACATCATCTCCTTAGTTATCCCTAGAAATGGGGGATAACATCTGGCTCCTACTCAAGGACATATACTCGTCGTAGAGTGCATGAGAACTTCAACATCTCCTGGTAAGACCTATGCCTACACACACTAAAACAAACAATGTGTTGAGTATCGAGGGTGGCTCACTCACCCTTTATCCATATGATCAAAATCCAAAATTGACAACTATCTAAAGAAGAAAAATCTGCATTTTTTCAAAAATTTCTGCACTAACATGTGATATGATTAAAGCAAATGAAGTAAAGCAACTATGCATTAATGCAAGTAGAGCAATATGAAAATGAGATATGACATGCAACTAAGCTATTATGAGCATACAAATGCAAATGCAAGGGAAAGCAAATAACCTACCTACTTACTTGGGGCCCAAGGCCTTGTGGAAATCCGGTCACATGTGGATGTCAGGTGAAATCGTACAACCAATGCAACCAGTTGATCATCTGATCAAGGTATCTCCCCTTGTGCTTAATTTTGCAATACAACATAGATGAGTCAAGCACATAATAATCATGAGCGTAAATGAGCATGCGATCAATCATAGAAAGCAACTCATGGAGGTGGGTGGGAGGGAGACTATCCTGCTGGAAAGAATGGCCACAAGCTTGATCGATCCATCTCTGAATAGGACTATCGCATATAGATGTGGGTTCATCTTTATCCTCACTCAGAAAAAACACTGCTTGTTGAGGACCGAGAGGAGATGAGAGATCGGAAGGAAACTGCATGGCTCCCCCAAGAAAAAGATAAAAGGTAAGGGACAACCTCATGTCCGGAGAAAGAAATCCTCCTGCTATTGAAAAATTGTTTCCTTTTAATCTGCATATCCTTGTAAAAATCCCCAGGACAAAAACATTATTGCTCGATAGTGTGAGTCTTTGATTGCTCGAGGTTGGCCACAATTTTGTATCCATTGAAATTTGAGCACGAAGGTGACAAGAAATCTTCACAAAACAAATTTGCACTCCTAAAAGGACATGCATCACAACTCCCAAGGGATGATTGAAATTCATCTTGAGTATATTGCGACAAGTCATCCTCAAACGGATGAAATAAATCCGTGACCATATCATCATCGGGCTGCCAAGAGTCTGAATCATATGCACGTGAAGACCAGCTCTTTGAAGATGACAACTCAACCCCTTTCACACGAGAACTACCCTCAATGTCGTAAATGGGATCTCTATGAAAAATGAAGCAACCCACATCCCATCTACGTCTCCCAACCTGTATGAAGTCATCAATGTGTTCATCAACCATGTCGGAGAGGTCCTCCACGAAATCATCTGCATCATTTGGACTAATCACTTCTTCATCTTTATGTGCAGGAGGAAAGCAAGGCTAAGCAACATTATCTCCGTCAAGCAGGAGAATGGATACCAATGTCTCATCTGAATTCTCAACATGTTGCACTTCATCAAAATTCTTCTTTTTCTTCAAGGCATCTTTCTTCATGGACATGTCCCTCCAGCGCCTCTTCATCACAAGGGGCTTAATCCTCAATGTGGAGTGCTTCATCTGACTATTCCTTAAAGGACCAAAAAGGCAACTCTTGTTCGTCTCGTCATTGTGGGCTTGCTCTTTGGCGGGTGATATCTTGTCAAGATCCTGCACTTCCTTGGAGTTTTCCTCCTCTTCCTAGAACTGTTCTTCAAATACTTCTTCTACCAAACATTCTTTGAGGTTGTTGTTGCATTTTTCTTCCAAAGAAGCCTCATTATCATCAATCTTCGTATTAGTTTCAAAGAGACCTAAAAGTCCCTCCTCTTACAAAGTTGTCAGACATTCATGACAAGTATCTTCAAATCTATGAAATCCTAGACCACAATGCTTAAAAAAATCTTCAACAAAAGTCTTGAGAGAAGTGATACTCTTTGGTCTACAAGAGTTTATTATCCATCCATGTTGCTTTATTCCCAATGAGTGTAAAAATGATACCACCAAAAGGTCTTCATGTCTTCTTTCGAGTATGGTTGTATATCTCACAAGCGACGGGACATGTGAAACAACATAAGAAGGATCAACATTGTACTTCGAGATATTTTTTAGATACTCCAGGGGGAACTTGTTTGGGAATCCTGGAACATCCTCAAGATAGAGGACAGGATATAGTCCATGCCATACCCAGAAAACCATCCTTCATTATGTGTAAATAAACTCCACCACAAATGGAGTCTCTGTACCTTATTGCAATGGAGTCGGCAGATGAGCTCACGGCTGATCGAAAATGCAGAGGGTATCTTCCCTCGATGGAGTTGCCAGATAAACTTATATGAAGTTCATCAAAGTTGAAAATGGATCTTTCCTCAAATGGAGTCGTCGGGCAAGCTAAGGGAAAGGCTTTGGGAATAACTTGCCAAATTGTCGTTAGGGCTCGAAAGAGGATTCAAAATCCTCCCCGACAACGGCGCCAAAATGTTACTGCATGGATTGTAGCTTGGGCAAAGCCCAACCCAAGTCACAAAGGTGAGACAACTACGGGAGTACCTACCCACTGTCACCTTAGATAGACACTCCCCTTGCTTTAGTGATGATGAAATCAACACAAGGGGGGAATCCTGGTGACCCTAGGGGGATTGAGATGGAAAGTGAGATGATGATGA
Organism: Picea mariana; assembly: GCA_032191745.1. Classification (NCBI taxonomy): domain Eukaryota; kingdom Viridiplantae; phylum Streptophyta; class Pinopsida; order Pinales; family Pinaceae; genus Picea; species Picea mariana. The sequence continues at coordinate 27,317 of JASDQU010437598.1, read as the reverse complement.
TGAACAACACTATAGGTCAAGTTTGGAGATGATGAAAGGCTTGAAGATGAGTCTTGTGAAAGGATAAATGGTTGCCAAGTGTTGTGTACCTGCAAAACAATGTTATAGCCTTGCCCAGAACAAGATAAATGATAGATATAAAAGCCTTAAACCAAAGGGAATCAAGCAAGAACCCTTACTGTCCCAAATTGCAGTAGTATGGAAATATATAGATCAGCGATAAATGATGTCAATAGATGCAAATTTAAACATCCAAAATGCAGTGCAAGATATCATAAATAAAGCTAGCAATGACTAGTCAAACTTCCAATGATTAAAGCAAGACTTTGGTGGTGATTAGTGGCAGTTATGTGATGTTATTAGCAAGTTTGTATGACATCCAAGTGGCTGTAGCAAACAATTGCTACAGCAGCAAGATCTAACCACAGAAATCAACAAGTAAATCGTCCAAATCATAGACAATAATTAGTAGAGCAATAATCTAGGTTCACAAGTAAATTTCGGCGGTAGAATAGTGAGCAAAGATTGAAAGAAGAAGTGTTTTCTGCAGCCCTAATGGCTGTAGCATTAATTTGTAACAGCATAGAGAATTACTTGGCTAGAGAAGACGCCCTTAAGGCACGAGAATGTTTATAACATATAGAAAATAATCCAACTTGAACAATTGTAATATCTTGTAAATTCACGTATACCAATGCAAGAATATTATATCTCCAATGCAACTTAGACTAGTGCCAAATCAATTGGGTTATGGAGTCTCTTGTGTAAGAGCTAGTTGTGTTACTTCTATAGGGGTGTCAGCCTTTTTACTCCTTAGAGCAAACAAAACTAGCAAGGTAAATCTAGCAAGGTGTAAGCCCTTTTACTCCTAGCAACCTTTGCAAAAATATAGCTTATTCAAAGATAACAAGGTAGACTTGATGGAGGGTGTATGCCCTTATACTCCTCCAAGGGTATAGACAAATCAATACTTGAAACAAGAAGTAACCAAACAATAAATGCAGAAATTCCTTACCAATTCCAAGAATAACATGAAGAAACTCTTTTTTATCAAGTATATTCCATCAAAATACCAAGAACATTCCAAGAGATAGCACCTTAGTTATCTTCACCAATAGACAAAGTACTAGCATCCAAGAGACATTCAAGAGAGAGATAGAGCAAAATGCCCAAATAGGGCAAAAATTTCAGCCATGTAATATGTAATTCTCAAGTGAGTTATGATCAAAATGAAAAATGACAAGGCCTTTATTTAGCCGTAGTTTAAACGTTCTACGAAATGACCCTTTCCCGGTGATATTTTCCAGAGACATTTTCCCGAAATCCAACGAGAAATTGTTAGATCCGCAGATTTGAGTGATTATTTATGTATAATCCGAGTGCCCCGGGGGTTTTTTAGCATGTTGAATCCATTTATGCATTGAGAAATGGATTTTAAACAACAAAAAATAGTGATTTCGTGCAAATTTATATCGCCGGATTCCGGCGAAAAAAAACATTTCATTGAACAGTTAGACAACGCCCTTTATTTATAGAAGGCCTTGTAAAACCAATTTGTCCACATATCTAAAGTCAATCACAAATTAGGGAGGCCGACCTCCTCTATTTTCCCTTTACATCTTAAAATTCAAAATTACATAAGGAAAATCCCCTTTTAGGGGTGACGTCATGCCCTAAAGGGTGACACTAGGCCTCTAGGAGAGACAGTTTTCCCTGGGGTGAAGAACGTTGGGCCTCCAAAGGCCATATGCCATGCCACCAAGTGTTATAATGCATGCCAAGTCTCTCTCTCTCCATCAAACAATGCCACATCACCATCATCCATGAGAGACCCCATCAAAACCCTAGCCCTCATGTGACGTCTAGGGCATAGAAGGTGACGTTTTGGACCTTCCAAGGCTAACATTGGGGTGCAAAAGACCGGAACATGCTCATCTCATGGTGTCCAAGTGCCTTTGGGAGGGGGAGCACTGATAGAGAAAATGTATTATTATAATACATTTTCTCTATTAATGCCCCCCCTCGGAGGCACTTGGTGTATAAGCTTTTAGATACACTGAAAAACTATCAAGAATTTTATGAAGCAAAAACAATGATCTTTTTGAACTATGTGGTCCTCGTTTCCCAAGTTGCAAGCCACATGTAGTGTTGTATGTACTCTATTTTGTGACACATTAATACTAATACTATCTATCTTACAAACAAACAAAAATGGAGCAAAGTTTTAGCATGTAAATTTGTTGATACAACCTCTTCCCTACACCTATAGACTACATGTATGGTTGAGGTGTATATAGTTGTAATATAGCTCTACTAATAGAGATGCATTTCCCTTTTTTCTACCAAAAGAGTAAAAGAAATGAATAAGTTCTGAAATTGAACTCAATACAGGAGATCCATTGCCACTACCATGGATGTAACAATGGATACATATGAGACGCATTATATAAAAGACAGGATGTAAATTAGAAAAATCAAATGTATTTCCAGTGGAGATGTACAAAAATCAATGGATAGACTAGAAGACATAAGGGGTCCTTGAAAAGCTTGTAGGCATTAACCAAATATGGAAGTGGAAACAAGTATGGTAGCTTTTAAAATCAATCCCATTCATTTGACACCAATCCTTGTCAATATAAAAGAAGGAACTAAAGAATTGCAAAGGGATTGTTTGTTGTAAAGTCATATTATAGAACAACAAAAAGTAGTTAAATATCAATGTCCTATTATAGGACCTTATTTTCTAACTTCAATTCAAAAATATCTTTACAACCACTTAGATTCTTAGATAATTAGTAAGTTTCACCAATTAATAATCTTAAGAATCAAAAAGTTGGTTTTCAAGAAGGATTGCCAATAATGAATAAGCTTTGAAAAACGAATTCAAGCATAAGATGATGTACACTAAATATAAACAAGAGTCCTCAACTTCAAAAATGGCCCATTACCATCAAATGAACCTTTAGAAGAAAGGACTCATCTTCTTCAAAAAAAATTGATGATGCTTATGAATTACAAATACGACAAGCATGCCCTTCCCCATTATGGGAATATTACAATGAACTGTGGTTGGCTTACAATAGGAATATTCGACATTATTCGTGCTCAAAAGCACTATGGTTGAGACGTCACAATTGTGGGGTTTCTATTCCGCTAAATTCACCCAATGCTTGTACTTGGCCCCATCTACAAGGAATGCCCTGCTTATACAAGCGAGATGGCTCATGTAAGGAATGGCTTGCTTACACATGCAAGATGGCTCACTTGCATAGATGAGACAACCCACAAGGAGCAAACATGTGTTTAGGGGATTTGAATCTTGGTGGAGGGTATGAAACACCTCCACTTCATATCAAATCAAGACCTCATTGACATCTTGTTCAAAATATGACGAGCTCAAATATGAAAGAGCACCATAATGCCTTAAATGGGATTAAATGTCTAAACTTAATGGTCTTTTTGAAATATTTTCCAAAAACCACCCCTTAGCTAAACTTAGAAATGTATTAATGCTACAATTTAAAAAAAATTTAAATGTTTCTTATAAAATTAGGGTACAAGACTAATTCAAGAGAAAACAGATCGATTCAAACTCACCACCAGCAAGTCCAACTAGCCAAGAATGAGTCTAACCCACAAGTACTAGTGTGTCATTGATGGGTCAACAAATTACTCATGGCCTTGTGAGAAAAACTCACCCCACTTTATATAAACAAAAAAATGAGTTATTTTAGCTCAAAAACACTATGGCTAAGATGGCACGATTGTGGGGTATCTATTCTACTAAATTTTCCCATGGCTTGTACTTGGCCCCATCTACAAGGAATGCCCTACCTATACAAGCAAGACAGCTCGTGCAAGGAATGGCTTGCTTACATATGCAAGATAGCTCACTTGCATAGGTGAGACCACCCACAAGGAGCAAACATGTCTCTAGGAGATTTGAAACTTGTTGGAGGGTATTAAACACCCTCGCTTTACATCGAACCAAGCCCTCGTTGACATTTTGTTCAAAATATGACAAGCTTAAATAAGAAAGAGCACCACAATGCCTTAAATGGGATTAAAAGTCTAAACTTAATGGTCTTCTCGAAAGTTTTTCCAAAAACCACCCCTTAGCTAAACTTAGAAATGTATTAATGCTACAATTTGAAGAAAATTTAAATGTTCCTTATAACCTTAGGGTACTAGAATAATTAAGGAGAAAACGGACCAATTCAAACTCACCACCAACTAGTCCAACTTGCCAAGATTAGTCTGACCCACAAGTACAAGTGGGTCATTGATGGGTCAACAACGAGTTACTCATGGCCCTGTGAGAAAAACTCACCCCACTATATATAACCAAAAAAATGAGTTATTTTAGCTCATTTTGTACTCTCTTTTTCTACTTAGCTCAAAATTTGCTATTATTTTATATTTTTGTACTAGCCTACGCCTAGTCCCAAGTGGATCTTTTGCCTTGCCTAGTTTTCCATCGAGCTAATTCTCGTAGCTATGCATGGAACTAGGTATTTCATGTCCCTTCACCTATAGCAACTATGGAAGTATCACCTTTCTCACCTAGAAAGCTTGTGGAAGTCGTAATGCTAGATCTATTAAAGCACAACATTACATTAACAAGTTAAAAATGATATTCAATGTCCATAATTTAGTCACCAAATGACCCCAAAAATTAATTAAAAATAAAACCCCCTATTTTAGCATATACCAAAGTTGAGATGTCGAAGGTAGACATAACTAACAATTCTACCATAACACCAAAGCCAAGATCTTAAAAAGTGGGCTTTCAACTAACATCGAAATGTTTAAAGTGGGGTTAAGCATGTCGGGAAAATAAGCACGGGCCTCTTGATGTTAAGAGATTCGAACGCGAAACCTCTTAGACATTGAAAAACATATAAGAAACCGTACCATTTCAAAAGTTTGACTCGATCAACCCTCTTGACCAAAACCTTATAAGCAGGCAAACAGAACCCCAAGAGCGAAGAAGTCCATGCGGAAGAAAAGGCAAAAATGCAACAAGATCAAAGCTTTGCGCTGGGGTAAGACAGAGAGAGCATGCGCGCGATTCGAACCCGCGACAACAAAGACCCGAGCGCGGCTTCTCACACCAACGGCCCGTAGAATAAAATTCGTGTGCGCCACAGGGCACGGGATCGAACTCCTAGGAGGTCCGAAAACACACATAAAAAGGCCTCTAAATTACGCAATCTCCCAGACGGTTCGGCATTATTTGAACTCTGCCGAAAGTTCGCACAATATCTCTCAGGCAAAATAACTGCTGCCCTGCCAGGAGGGCCGGACACATAATTATTAATAGAAAGAACAACAGCTAAACAGAATGAGTAAGTAGAAGTATCAGTAATAATAATAATACCTGATAGAAGGGCGGGCGAGAAAGATCCACCTGTTGAGATGTGTGTCTGTCGGGCTGCTTGCTGCTCTGTTTCCTCCTCCCCTCTCAGCACACCAAGCAAGCAATTGAGAATGAAGGGGAAGACAAACAAGCACAACACCTCAGAAAAGGTAAAAGCACACGTGGAATGCCTTCCCACTAGTGATGATGATCTGTGCATCAACCCCACCATCCTTCAACCCCCTCTATACATACATACGTATTGGGTATATATGTATGTAGAGGGGGACCAAATACGTATACGTACGTATGTATATCTATGAGGCTACGGGGAGTATTTAATGGGGTCTCTCGGTTTGGTACGTACCTACCTAGGTCAACCCTATTGATTCATAGTTTATGCAAGGACTAGGAACAACGTAATATTCTTGTTTACCTTCTACGCGGGGGGTTGGCGCTGTCCAGTCATATGATAAAATAAAAGGTATAGTCTTTGGTTTGAGTGGATGGGATCTTTGTCCTATTTTTGCATTTTTTTCCATGGATCTTTGTCTTTCATGTCTTTGTGTTTTTTTGTGTTTTTTTAAATGAAAGGATTAATATAGTTGTGGGTTTTTATGCATGAATGATTCAAAAAGAGTTTATGGGTTTATGGTAATGGAATTTTGATTCTAGGGATCAATAGCTTTGCAATGATGAAATTTTGAATTGTTGTACTCCTTGAAAAAATATTTTTGAGAAAGTAATTGCACAAGAAGGTTATAGATGATATGTAACTTAGTGGAATTTTATCGTGTGTTTATAATATTTATCTGTGTTATTAGTTTAATTCAATGAACTTTGATTATATAGATGAGTGGGGTTGGAAGGAATAATAGAGAAGATGAGATTGTTTTTTAATGATCGAACTTCGACTTGTGACATTCATGAAGAGATTGCCAACAAACATGGATATTGTATAGTAGGGCAACAGATGACGTGCAACTTGGTGGAACTTTAATTGTGCATTCGACACTAGCTATCTTACTATTGATTTAATTCAATGAACAGCCTATGTTATTAGAAAATGCAAGCATTCACAATTTTTCATAATGTTGTTTTTAGACTTTTGGATGCAAACTTTGTGTGGAGTTTTTGAAACGTCCAATGTTTCGAGTGGAGTTTTTGGAGTGTTCACTTGAAACGTTGAACGTTTCAAAAAATCCACACACAATTTGCATCCAGAAGTCTAAAAGCAACCTATGTTATTATCTACATTTATTTGTTGCACTTTTGTAGGTGGCCTAACTCCATCAATGCCATGGTGGAGGTTCATTGTTTTTTATTGTCTTTGTATATTAAGTCGTTATATAATTAATATGGACCTAATTACATAGTAAAGTGGAGTATTTTATGCCCAAAGGGGTTGGATCTGATTGTGGAAAGTAAGGAGTTTTTCACTGTTGGGCAAGGTTCAATTACTATGAGGGCCTAACTTGAAGCCATGGGAGCACCTTGAGGTAGTGGTCAAATGTGTGTTTGCACCCAGAAACATTATATTAAATAGTATCATGACCCGTGCACACATAAGTGGATCAAAGCCCACCCCCATGTCCTCCAATTTTAGAAACCCCTCGGGTGTAGAACAGTCATTGATGGAGTGTATTGTTAAGGCAGTTTGTTATGTAAAGTCACCAGTTTGAAACCCTCGAATTACCTTGTGTGTCGCGAGAAGGGCCACGTTGACATGCCTAGAGGTTATAGTGACAATAGTCAGATAACACAACCCCGTGTCATGTGAGTACATGCCTGACTAGTTGTTGATTTCGTCGGACCAAAAAAATACAGGAAAACAAATTGGAGTATTTTCTATTTTACAGGAAAATACTCTATAAATATGTTTTTTTAATGAACCATTTCAAGTGATTAAAATTAACTAAATAATTTTAATAAAATAAATATATTTACTTACTACTTTTTAATTTAAAAAATCATCAAATATTATATATTTATTGTATTGCATTGTAATATTTCAAAACTAAAATTTATGAGCAATTAAAATTAACTAAATAAATTTTAATTCTCTTTATTTTTTATGGATATTTTAAATGATTAAAATTGACTAAAAAATAATTCTCTTTTATTTTTTTATAAATATTTTAAATGATTAAAATTAACTAAATAATTTTGATAAAATAGATATGGATATTTTAAATGATTAAAATTGACTAAAAAATAATTCTCTTTTATTTTTTATGAATATTTATGAATATTTTAAATAATTAAAATTAATTAAATAATTTTGATAAAAAATATATATTATTTATGAATATTTTAAATGATTAAAATTAACTAAATAATTTTTTATAAAATAGATATATTCACTTGCTACTTTTTAATTTAAAAAATTATTAAATATTATAAATTTATTATATTACATTGTTATGTTTCAAAAGTAAAACTTACTATATATTATTATAATATTCCAAAATTAAAGAAAAATATACTTACCGTGCTTTAACACAAACCTCTTATCCAATAAAAAATAATTCTCATGCAAAAGTGGTAGAAAATGTCTTGATAACCAATATAATGGTTCATGATATCTTTATTGACTTTACCTTTATTATGCATTGATTAAGCATAAGGTTGCAATCTAAGCATAGTGAATGTTTCAAGATTGTTTAAAATGAGGAGTTTAAAATTACTTTGATTTTTATGATTAAAAGATTATTGAGATATATGTTTCTGGGTAATTTTTTTATTTATTAGGGTGGTAAGTGTGGGATACTTTTAATTCTATAGGAATAAAAGTAGCATCATGTACATTGGACTTGGGTAGAAATAATTTGACAGAAGCATACACTTATACGTTTATGTGAGAGGATTTTTTTTTGGAAAAAAAAAAAATCAAGGTTAAATTATTAATTGTCTTAGGAGATTTCATGGTAATCATTAATGTAACGCTCGAGAAATTATCACCAAGGGATAACAAGTTTACTGTAATAATAGCTCATACAATCAAGGAGGCAAGTTTAATAAACAAAATTTCATTTTTTTTTATGTAAAACAAGAACATAATGCAGAGGTGGACGTGATGGCCAAGAAGGCCACCAAAATTCCCATAGGCAAGCTTGAAAAAATAAGGTGCGCCAATTATGCAACATCCCCTAGGGTTTCGAACTCATTTGGCACGTCGACCGCATTAATTATCCACATGGCTTCACATCAAACATATCCAACATATCAACTCCATAGTTTCAGGATTAGAGTATTTAGGACAACACCCAACCTCTCCTGGATGCGAGAATTAACGTCGGCTTTGATTAATGAATGCTCCAATATGAAAATCCATCGAGCTTTGTATGATAATGGGATGAGGAAGGCAAGGAATTGAGGACAAGAGTGGTTAGGATCCTTAGGCTTTAGGCTTTCAAGTAATCAATATCCCAATAATAGGGCAGTTTGTTTGGAATCTAGGTTATTTTATTTCAATTATGAGAGGAGGTTTGGCTTATGTGTTTTGGTTCTAGTTCTGTGGTGTGGCAATTTGGGAAGGTTTCCAAGGAAATTGCTTCCTCGCCTTTGCTTCATCTAGGTCTTGTATTTGTGTGTGCTCATCCTAAGGTTTGTTTGTCGTTATGTATTTTGTAAGGGACTGTTGATGCAAGGACTTTGTTCTGGTAGCATATTTTTAAATTTGTGTGAAGGGGAAACCTCAATATCTCTTTGGATCATAGACTACATTCTAGTCTTGTCCCTCTCAAATTGGTTTGGTTTCTTATTTGGTTCGGTGTTTTGAGCTTAGCCATGGAACATGGGGATGTCTTGGAGTTCAAGAGGGCCTTGAGAAAACAAGAATACATTTAGTCCAACAAGACCTCTCTTCTCTCAGTCACAGCCAAAGTGCATGAGAATGAACATCTATATGTATTCCAACATGCATCCATAATGAATTTACTACTTCAACAAAAATAGAGGATTAACATTCTTGAAGTCGAATGCAAAATCTGGCACTTAGTCTTCGAAAGGATACCATCTCCATAGCCTTGAACAACGAGGTTTCAGTTAATTTTTCCCAAGCTGACTTCAAGAAAGAAGAGACGATTCACCAACTCAAAGAACCAATCGATATCGCACAACAACACTCTCCATATTCAGATGTTGATTAGGATGAGGCAAATAATCTTCATGTTTTCCATTATTCAAATGTTGGTTAGAATGATGCAAATAATCTTCATGTTTTCCATTAACTGTAATGTTATTTAGAGTCATCATGATTCTAAAATTTTTTATTAAACTTTAATATGTAATATCAAAGAGTTGATTAAATATGAGCTCTTGATCTCTTGAAGTTGTTTTTTTGGTATATCGTTGTTAACATTAGTTAGAGCCTTTTAACATAATATATATTTTACTCAATCCATTTTTTTAATTATTAATAAATATAAAGTTTTTATATAGTGATATTTAAGTTTTGATTTTTTTAATTATTAATAAATATAAAGTTTTTAATATATTAATATTTAAGTTTTAAAGTGAAAATATATATTAAAAATAAAAATGTATATTTTTATCTTGAAAAAGTGGGTGGAGAAAGGTGAAAATGTACATTTTGTGATATGGTTATCTAAAAAAAATTCATTCTACAAATATTTGTGAACATAGACACACCTTTATCTAAAAAAAAATAGACACACCTTTATCTAAAAAAAAATAGAAAAGAGTTAAAAAAAGGAAAGTTATACATTTGTGGTATGTAATTGAATGAAAACTTTTTGTCATTAACTTAACTTTCTCCATACTTAATTATAAAGGTGAATCATAACATTGGATTCTCGTCAAGCTTATTAAATTTATTCCCAAACTTTTCTTTTCAAAATTATTCCAAAATAAGTTATCTTTTAAATTACTCCAAATTTTTACAATAATTATTTTAGATAATAATAAAAATCCATTACAAGGCGTTGATTAATTCAGGATCATTACATAGTTTGAAAATGATTGAGCAACATTTTACAATAAATAAGAAATTGTTATTTTACAAGGCGTTGATTAATTTAGGATCATTACATAGTTTGAAAATGATTGAAAAACATTTTACAATAAATAAGAAATTGCTATTTTAATCTTGTTTTTTTTTATATTAAATTTTCTTGTTTTTTTTTATATTAATTTTTTTTTATATTAAATAAAGTAAATTTTATTATTAATTTCATATTTACATTTTCATATTAATTTCTGACATTTTCATTATCTTATTTTATAAATAAATTTTATTATTAATTTCACATTTTCGTATTAATATTTTTCTCGATTTCATTATCATATTTTATAAGATATTTTAAACTTTCCATTATATTATTACGCCGAAAGGCGTATACCTATTGACAATGGACACAATTAATCACCTTTTAATTTAAAATTCTAATCTAATGGTTAACAATTGAAGATGTTGGCATATTCTTAGTCGTCCTCCCAAATCAATGAATGTGATTTACTCTTCATAACTTCCTTGTATTTTTGAATGCATCCGTTAACCTGTTTACTTTTTAACATTTACCTAATCATCTTAAAAAATTACTGTAGCACTATATGATAACCACTTTTAAATAATTAACCTTTGAGATTACTACCACGAATTTCATTTTCTGGTTTTTGTTAGCTGTCGATGCGTTTCATTTTCTGACTGTACATTGTCCGCGCGTTTCATTTTATATGGATGCATGCATGCAGAATGGAAGATGGCGGCCACTGTCTACGCGTTTCATTTTATATGGATGCATGTAGGCCGAGTGGAAGATGGCGGCTACCACTGCATCTCCATTGTTCTCGTTTAACTGAATGCAAGGATTAGTGATTTTCGTTTAACTCAATGCAATCGAGTGTTGAGGTTAATGGGACACTTGATATCATGAGGGCTTGCGCGAAGGCAAAATCCGTTAGGCATGTTATATACACTTCGTATCCGCAGCTTTTGCACTGAATGACAATGGCGAATTCAAGGCCTGCGATGACGAATCCTGTTGGACCGTCGTCGATCTCATCAGGCGTGAAAAGCCTCTTTTCTCTGTAAATATGCAGCTAATGTTGAATTCGAAGCAATATGTTTATTATTAATGGAAGTGAAGACAAATGGGGTATTTGATGTTCAGACGTATTATATGGCCAAGACATTAGCAGAGCAAGCAGCTCTTCAATTTGGATCTAATCACGGGATTGAAGTAGTGACTAGTGACATTAGTACCATCCCTAGTTGTTGGACCTTCCATTACAGCAACCGTTCCGAATAGCATTGAAGAAACGTTATCATTGATCACAGGTATGCTTGCGTTGATCCTACAGCTCTATGTGGTTGATTTCAAAGAGATAATAATATATGCTTATTTATTTTTCTTAGATAAAACTGTGGGTTAGGTTTTGAATTTTAGGTTTCGTATAACTGAATCCTGCTGGAATTTTATAACAGCAGATACCTTTCGGCGTTCTCCAACCTCGAGTTAGAGGCTGTGCTAGTTTATATGTGATATTATAAATATGTTAAAATTTTGTTCCGAGTTTCTTCTCCCTCTCTTCATTAAAATTATGAATTAAAAGGTTAAGTTTTGGGGACCATCATATAATTTGAAAATGACATAACAAGGAATATGGTAATTGACCTTTTCATTTAAGGGCCTACTAAATGTAGCATGTTTTTTAATGGTTTTCTCAACAATCTATCATTATAATATTTTAAAAATTAATTTGATTTGTAAAATTTGTTTTAATTTATAAATTATTAAATTTTGAAATATCAATAAGAAGTTTATATGGATATATAGACGAATTGTGAAGAAAAATCAACAAAAATATTCTAAACCCATTTACTACAAGCTTGTGCTAACTTACAAAATATTAAATTTTAAAAAATTAATAAGAGGTGACTTTTTTTTTCCAATGGGAAAATTTCTCAATTATATTATAAAATATAATTTGTTCTCTAGTCAAGAGATGTTACAAATCACAGCGAAAGGAGTTGAAACAGTCAATGAATCTTACACCAATATTGGTCTCTCAACCAGCAGATGGAGAAGATTCATAAAGGAAACGAGAAAGCGGAAACTAGTCCAAAGACCAAGCTCATAAACAAAACCCAAACATCCTCAGAAAGTCACCAGAGGAGAAAAACCAGCACACATGCTACAAAAATGAGATACAAAACAGGACAAGAGCCCAACAAGGACCCGAGAAGAAGCAAAACCAAAGGTTGCATGCCCCCAGAGGACCTCGAAAAGTATCAAGAGGATCCAAAAAACCAAAAGGAGCCCTGAGTAGCTGCCTCAGCCCCTAAACGCCACCACAGAAAAGTCGTTGCCTCTGCAAAGGGTTCATGCGTCCACACAACGCATAATCCACCCAAGCAGAGCTCGAATCCTCCTTCGTTGTTGCCGCCTTCCTCTGCCTCTCGATCCACCCTTAGCCTCGAGCAGCCGCCTCGACCCCTAAACCCCACCACAGAGAAGTCGTTGTCACCCCTGCATAGGGTTCACGCGTCCACACGATGCATTAAACACCCCAGCGCAGAGCTCGAACTCCTTCGTCGTCATCGCCTTCCTCTGCCTCCCTTGGTCGCTCGTCCTGTTGGTCTTGCACCCGCGCTTCACCATGGAGACCTGGGATGTGGCCGATGAAGCCAAGCCATAGAGCCCGCAGCGTCGGGAACTTGCTCGACCCTCAAACCCTATAACAGATGTGGCGCTTAGCTCCTCCTTCAAATGTGGCTCATATATCCTCCCTTATCTTTGTTGATATCCATAACATGTGGGGTCAACAAGAGGCGAATTACATGAATATATAGGCAAGAAGTGAAGGAAAAAATCAACAAGAGGCTTACATGAATATATAGGCAAGTTGTGAAGAAAAAAACAATGAAGGCTTATATTGATAAAAAGCCAAGATGTGAAGAAAAGGTTTAAAGAAAAAGGGACAACAAAGATTTATATGTGGGTTTATGTGGATTTTACAAGTTTATGCTTATAGGATATGTGGGGGAGTTGTGAATCCCAATTTGACAAGTGTTGCATGGCAGCGTAGTCCCTGTAGGGTTGGAATGGGAATAAATGCACTGCTATGGCGGGACCGAGGGAGAAATAGAAGCCCGAAGCAACGGACATGTGGGAAGCAGCTTGAAGTACAGGTGGTATCCATGCAAAAAATGGCTCGTGCTAGTGTGTCACACACCAGCCATAAGACATCGGGTTGGTAGATGACTCGGGGAGAATGTCACTGCAGAAGTAAGGCCGAAGTCCTGAATTCCCGAATTACCTAATCATAATATTATATTAATATGGGGTTAATATGTGGATATTCTTGCATATTAATTCGTTAGCATTGAAACGAAAACCTAACGAGGATGTCAATCCTACTGTGTTTTTTATAGATGTGATACTCTTGTTTAAGTTTTTTCCTGGGGTGTGTATAGTTCAAATATGGGACTTAGAAAATTTCTGTCGTAATGACTTGAAGCAATAAAAAAGGATAGTGACAGGTTTTTTTTTTTTTTTAATGGAAAAAAAAAATAAAAAATTTGAAGATAAAAATTTCTCAGCACACAAAAATAAAAGAAGATGATCGATATGCATAAAGAGAACTAATTTAGCATTCCGAAAMCAGGCCCACAAGGCACCGTCGAGATTGTTCCTGAAGTAGTTTTCTTTGAAATTTATCAAAAATTAATAGTGTTTGTTATATATTTCTGAAAATTTAAATGTGTTTGTCATATAGACTGGGATTGGGGCTCTCGCGGACCATAAAACAAATAAGTACAAGAAATAGGACTGTAGAAAGAAGAAGTGGGCGACGATAGAGAGGAAGACCTGAAAAGAAGAAATTGGAAGTTATCAGTCTTTGGTTAGAGATTTCTATTTAAAGAGGTGGAATAACTGGATTGATAAAGAAAGCAAGATGTGATCAATATAGACTTACTATGATGGTATCTATTTCTCCCTTTGTTATTTTCTTGCTGATGTCTTTTTATTGCTCTCGTCGATGGCCACTGGAATCGTGCCAACCAATTGTTGCCCTTCGTCGGTGAGCTTGTCGATTCTCCTTTGGAGCCATTCTTCAATGTAGCTTCTCATGGGGGCCACGTTGATTTCATCCCAGATTTTTATGTTGAAAAGCTTGTTTTCTAACTTCCTTAGATCGATAGAAATATTATGCAGAGCCTGTTCAATTTCTTCATTCTGTGTCGAATAGTCCACTAGCCAGTTGTCCACGTCATCTTCACCATATTCAAGGATGTCGTAAAACTTTTCTAAAGAAAACCCCTTTAAAATATCAAATTGTTCATTGAAGGCTTGCTCGGTTAAGAACAAGGAGTTGAGGATTAAGTTTGGGTCTTGAACCTCGTTGGTACTTTCGGCTAAGTCTATTTCAGTCAGATTTCTGAATAATTCTTCTTTCTCTGATATGGCTTGTTCACATGATTCGACAATGAGATGTAGGTTCTTAACTTTCTCATTCCAACATGCTTTTAATTGTTTGATCCGGTTTGGGGAGGGGAGATCTTTTTATCTTCTTCTCAGATATGAGATGTTGATGACATGGTTTCCAAAAGGGATCACCATCTCTAGATAGAAATGTTCTTCATTTTTTAAATCTGCCTGCAAATGTTCGTGCAAAGCATGTGCCCTCGTTCGAAAGGAAGCTATATTTTGTGATGTTTCCCAGGCTTTAGTAATTAGCTCCATTCTTTTCTTGATATTCTTCTCCACATAACCTCTACAAGATGTGAGGAAGATGGAGGATCCTTTTAACTTGGTTGCAGGGGTGGCAGGCACGGTTTTTGCTAAAGGATTGGCAAATAATGGGGTAGGAATCAAAGCTTCCTCCAATTCCTTGATTCGGTCGTTCAGTCTAGCATTCTCTGCTTCAATTCCTCCAATGGAATCATCAAGAGCATCTGTGGTTGCTCAATGAAGTCGGGAGATTTGGGACGGCTGCATGTACCTAAGGTTAATCTCTAAACGAGATTTCCCTTTCTTATTTGTTACATCTCTCTTTTCAATAATTAATTTTTTAGATTGGCTGTAAAAAACAGCGCTCTGGAATACGAAGGATTCATCTTCGTAAAAAATTTCAGTCTCAGCTATTTCCATTGTGGAACTATGGTGCATCGCGTTCGCGGACTGATCAACTTTGCAGAACACGTCATCCACGACAGTCTCAAGTTGCATGTTCTCACTTTTAGATTCGGGCTCTTATGTTTGGCCTACAATGTTTTTTCTCTTCTTCATCAAGGGAATCTTGTGAGAACTATCAATTTTTCTGTGAGGAGCGTTCTTACTTCCTCCTCCGTTTGAAGAATTTTGGGTTTCTTTCTTACTGGGGTGGGTCGTTGGAGCGATGCTCTGTGATGTCGTGCTCTTGGGAGTGCTAGCTGAGGACTGGACACTCTTCTCACCGAAGCCTTTTCCATGTTGTTTGTACAATTCAGTTGTGCTTTGCAATGTCTCTACATCGCCATCGTCAGAAGCAGGAGTGTTGTATTCATTGTCTCTGTCTTTGTTCATGCGTGTATGGATAAAAGAGTTGCTAAAACCAACTATTAGTAAATGTTATGGAAAAATCTCATTAGGGTTGAACCCTCTTAGCCTTTCAGCATATCTTAGGTTCAAGTTGTTGAAATGGCCCGCGAATTCGTCAATCTTGTTGATGTTCCTGAGCACGAAGTCCCCGACTTTCCAAGGTAGAGGAATGAACTGTTTTTTTCTCTTGCCATGGAAAAAATACAACCAGTAGTTGTATTGCCTTTCTATTTCTGTAACAAACATCTTGTCTGTGATGTGACATGGAAGGAAAGCATGATTTTTCTTGGAGCCAAAAATCATTATTACACTGTAATTTTCTATTTTTTCAAGTGTCCCCTTTCGGTCCAAAAACTTGGTTTCCTGGTCAGACATCCAGGGAGCATCCTTTCCTAACAATAAATCTTTGAAAATCGAGACAAAATCATTAAAAACCTCATAAAAACAATGGGAGGCCTCATGCCTCCACAAGGCCTGGTACGAGAACATTATTGGGTCGAATTCATAGTTTATCTTCTTGGACAAAGACAGTTTTGGAAATGGACAACAATGCGCTATCACAAAAACCAAATAGGATGACATATAAAATTTATTCTCTTCTTTGAATCGTGACAACTGGGAACATATTTCAATGGAAATTATCTTCCCCCAATCAAAAATGGATTGTTCCTTGACTGTGAAATACCAAATATAACGAACCATGCGAGAAATGCTTGTCATGGATTCTTGTCCCATTATTCTTGTAAACAACCCGGCAATTTGCCGGAATGGATTTCTAAAGGAACTGACCTGCAACTTTGTGATATCTTCAGGAACTGTTGTCGGGTCTTCCAGGAACTCGAGTAAGAGGTCCAACCCGTTATCATGTTTTTTAAGGAACTGCTTGCAGTCTTGTCCTCTGAAGATCAATGTTGGCTCTGATAATCTTAACATCTTGCGAAAGACCTGAGGTGATAAAGAAACAAGAGAATGGTCGCGCAGTGGAATAATTCTTTGGCTTGAAATATATTTTTCAGCGCACCAAGAGACCACCTCCTTACAGTAAAAAAACTTCAGGGATGCAGGCTGCACGAGCAATTCTAGAGGTCCAATTCACTTCGTTCTGGGAGGAACGGGATGAATAATAAGAGTATGCCCCGGACCACTGGAAGTTATGGTCCTCACGCAAGAAGATATTCACTGTATCTCCACAGAACTGTTGTCGAGCTGCTACAATAAGTTTACGAGAACGTTCGTTTTCTCCAGACGATGTTTGAAATGAAGAGTTGGAAGGGATAATATAACCCTCCACAAATCTTGGTCCAATGCGTGTGAATGGGAGATCTCCTCGAGCCTTTCGCTCATTAATGACAATCTCGACGGTTGTTGCATGATGCGATGTTAGCATTAAAGACTAGTAATTGCATACTTAGAAGTGTGAATATGGTGGGTACGACGAAGAGAAATTAAGGACTGGAGATTTCGTGAGCACGTCAACGCGATGACCCGCGAAATACATTCCATGTTGTTTGAGATGAACTATCGGAAGGGATAATATAACTCTTCACAGATCTTGGTTTAATGCGTATTAATGGGATATCTCCTCGAGCGTTCCTGCATCTCGAGTTGTTAGCATCAAAGCTTATTAATTGCATATTTAGAAAGAAGTACGAAGGTGGCAGGGACGGGAAAGAGCAATTAAGGAATGGATAATTATCAAAAGCGGTTGATCGGGCTTCAAAATAGGGTTACAAGGTATAACCATGAGAGGTGAGGGCCCGACGGTCAAATTGTATGTCTCAGAAGTTTTGAGTGCAAAACGTATAACATGGAAGAGGGCATGATGGGACAATCCAGAGGTCAATTTGTATATCGCGGAACTCCGGGTACTGTTTGCAGGCCACGAAACATTGGTAGTGCAATCGTGAGCCTGCTTATCCGGGAACCCACAATCGAAAAAGTGCCTAAGTATGGAATAGGGAAATGGTAGGCCAGACTCGTTTCACTAATATATTGAAATTTGTAATAGATATCCCATTACCTGGCAAGATCTTTTCTGCATGTTTTTGGGCAAGTTGTGTAGCGATAGTCAATGTGACTATCTTGTCGAGCCTTTTGTTTATTAATGGCAGTCTGTATGGTTGTTGCATGATGAATTGTTAGCATTAAACCTTGGTCGTTGCATACTTTGAAAGAAGTGTGAAGGTGGCGGGCACAAGAAACAATGACTAGGAATTGGAGATTTTGTGAACCCGAGGATCCGCGAAAGAGATTCCAAGAAATGGGAAAGTATGGAAAGCGGTCGGACCTTCAAACTAGGGTGACAAGGGTTCCCCATGAGACGTGACGCCCCGACGATGAAATTGTATGTCTCGGAACTTTTGAATGCAAAATGTGTAACACGGAAGAGGGGATGATGTGGGAGTCTGGCAGTCAATTTGTATATCGCGGAAGTCTGGGAGATCTCCTCGAGCCTTTCGCTCATTAATGGCAATCTTTACGGTTCATGCATGACAAATTGTTAGCATTAACTCTTACTAATTGCATATCAAGAAAGAAGTACGAAGGTGGCAGGGACAAGGAACAACAATTAAGGAATGGATAATTATCGAAAGCAGTCGTTCGGGCTTCAAAATAGGGTTACAAGATATAACCAACAGAGGTGAGGGCACGAGGGTCAAATTGTATGTCTCGGAAGTGTTGACTGCAAAACGCGTAACATGGAAGAAGGCATGATGGGGCAGTCCAGCAGACAGATTATATGTCGCGGAACTCCGGGTACTGTTTGCAAGTCGCAGAACATTGGAAACACAATCATGAGCCCGTTAGTCCAGGAACCTGCAATCAAAAAAGTGTCTAAGTATGGAATAGGGAAATGGTAGGTCGTACACGTTTTCGCTAATATATATCAATTTGTAATAGATATCCCATTACCTGGAAAGATCTTTTCTGCATGTTTCTGGACAAGTTGTGTAGGGATAGTCAGTGTGACTGTCTCCTCAGGCCTTTTTCTTATTAATGACGATCTTTAAGGTTGTTGCATGATGAACTATTAGCATTATAACTTTGTTGTTGCATATTTGGAAAGAAGTACGAAGGTGGCAGGCACAGGAAACAATAACTAGGAATTGGAGATTTCGTGAACCCGCCAACCCGAGGATCCAAAATAGGGTGACAAGGGTTCCCCAGAAGACGTGAGCCCCTGACGGTCAAATTGTATGGCTCGAAACTTTTGAATGCATAATGTGTAACACGAAAGAGGGGACGATGTGGGAGTCCAACAGTCAATTTGTATATCACGGAGGTCTGGGTGTTGTTTGTAGGTCACAAAACAATGGAAGTGCAATCTAGAGGCCAGAATAATTAATGTGCATTGGGAAGGGCACGAATGTGGCAGGGATGGAAGGGAGAGATAAATGCTTTGAAACTTTTTGTGAACCCAGGTAGAGTGAAGCTTGCGAGTTGGAGGAGCACAGGGTGGAATTGTAGATCGCAAAAGTTTTGGGTGCAAGATGTGTATCACGGAACAAGTGGCAGGAGAGTTCGATAGAACCAACCCCGAAAACCGCAACCATAAAATTAGCTAAGTATGGAAAGGAATGGCGGTCGGTTGGACTCGTGATGTGAGGATATAGATGGAGATGAAGATCTGTCAGTCCGCCAACCCGGGAACCCGTGATCATGGAAAGGCGACTAAGCATATAACCAAAAAGGGATAATAGAGGGGAACAAGAAAAGGGAAAAAGGGGTAATTGTCTCACAAAACAACATCTACTGTTCGTTTATGAATGCCAATCTTTTCGAACCTCTTGTGAGTTCTCACTAGTAAAAGCGTAAATTGCAGATCACATATTTTTTGGGTGCAAGATGTATATGACGGAACATGGGGCATAAGAGTTCGATAGCGCTAACCCAGGACCTGGTGGTCAAATAATTGGCTAAGTATTGAAAGGGACGACTGTTGGTCAGGCTCATGTTGTGAAGATATAGATGAAGATGATCATCTGCCAACCCGAGAAGCCACGATCATACAAATGTGACTAAGTATAGAACCAGAAAGGGATAATAGAGGGGAAAAAGACAAGGGAAAAACGAGTAAGTATAGAGGAGGGAAAAGAAATGGAGAAACAAACATTTAGTCTCAGTTATGTAATATACTTGGAGGTCGACAAAGATAGCTTCAAGTTTAAAGATAATTTGTTTATATTTATTCCAATAGTATTCATATTAATATATCTTAACAAATTATTTGTGGTCCAAATGTAAACCATCTTCCAATTTGTAGGGTGTTTTTCGGCTCGCAAATTTCGTTCAAACCCATAAGCAATAGGAAAAAAATAAATAATATATATATATATATATATATATATATATATATATGACGTAACATTTTTTATATGCAAGAATATTCTCAAATAGAAGAAGTTATAATAGATGCACAATATTGAACAGGAAAATGACGTCAACACCTGAGTTGTCATGTTGAAATAGAGTCATTAATTGACTCTATTTACGGGCCCCCGAAGAATGAAAGCAGGACGGGTCCACCCATTTTTTTCTTAAGTATACGGTGGGCGCCACATAACTATGTCCTATCACAAATTATTCTTCCATGTAAAATGTAAGGAGCGAATAGATTAGCTTTTATTTAAATCGAAGTGTTGGGCAGGGGAAAAAAAAGCTTGTCATGCATGTTTAACTACGGATCAAAGAGCGTCTTAAATTCTTGTAGAAAGAGGTTGAATTCATCTATCAATAGTTGTACAGGCAAATGAATCAATTTAAAAAATACAAAATAAAAAATAAAAAAACAATATTAAACATTGTAAAACACCATACAAAAACCTCAAATATTTTATATTCAAATAAACTGGGTTACAAAATACAGCTGAGATTATTTCCCAAAATAGCTCTCTTGAAATAGTTCAACACGTATTCTTTGAAATTTAAATGCGTTTTTCATAATGACTGCGATTGGGGCTGTCGCGGACCAAAAAAGAAAATATGTACAAGAATCAAGCCTATAGACAATCTTTTATCGATTTCAACTTGATCATCTAATGCTTGTTTGGTTAAAAACAATGAGTTGAATATCAATTTCGGGTCTTGGACTTCATGGGTGCTGCTAGCTAGATCTAGCGCAACTTCTTGAATAGTTTGTCTCTTCTAGATATGTCTTTCATGCATTAACTTTTTATTCAACATTCCATACTTTGCTAAGTGTTAATTTCCCCCTATCATCAAAAACTTGGGGTTTAAGGTGCCTTCCTTGTAATGTTCTTGATCATCCACATCTAAGACAACTTAGAGATGTGATTCAGGCCCAATTCAAAGACGAGGGAGTGGTTTTATGTGACATCATATTTTGGGGAAAAAAATTTGTTAGCCAACAAAAGATGAGACAAAAAATTCAAGTATCTTGTGATTTGTATTCTCCCTATATTCGATCGTTTGTTTGGTTGAAAGGCATGCCTGAAGATTTGTATGTTGAATTTCTTTGTTTTATTGTTGTAAATTGGAAGGGGCGTTCAAGTCACCTGCAAAATGCTCCTTTGTTGAAGTATATAGCTTCTTCGAACAACACAGATTTGGCAAGTGTATCAAATGTTGCAGATCACACCAGAATATATCTTTCATCATAAGAGTGGTACATATCATGGCTCACAAAATGGTCTAGAATATTTGGAAGTGACGCCAAATATTACTCCATGCCCGAATATACTCAAAAGGAAATTATAAATTTGGATCCTCACGAAGGTGAGAAACTGTATGAGTGGTTGAATCAACATTCTAAAATTACATAACGTTCTATCTCAAAGTTGTAACATACTTGACAGACAACCAACTTCTATCTTAAAGTTTGTTGAGCGACCTCTGGATGTAGTAATAGACTCGACATACAATCAACTTTCGATCACTATTGGTACTAATGTCAAGTGTATCAAGTTGTGACCCCGGGCTCCAGGTAGCTTTAGCTTCAGGCATCCACACTGGCGGTGACTCCAGGCTCCAAAGAGCTTTAACTTCGGACATTGACACTGGCGGTGGTAATGGGAACAGTGCCATCGATTGTAGGGTGGTAATGCGGTGAACAAGTACCTATCATTGTCAAAGCACTTAGACTGCAAGGTTGTCAGACCTACAAAGAGCATCAAATTTAGTGTTGCTTTGTCACAACAACTACAATGTTGTTGTGATTCTGGAAATCTTTGGAGGTTGGGTGTCTTGTGCGATGATGACCTCGACATTAGGTGCATGTCAAACATTTATTATCTGGACATTGCAGTGTTAATGTGATTGCCATAGTCGACAATGGTTCGATTGCATTTCCACAAGCAATATTAATTGTGTAATTAATTAACATTCTTGAAGGATGTGAATCCCAAACAACGCCTGAAACTTTTCGACCAGTCATGTGTTAAAAAAACATGTTATCTTATATTTTTAAAAAATAAGAAATTGTATTTTCTATGTCTAACATTAGGTTGCACACATAAACATTTTTAAGTTAATCGAAATTAATATATAGTCAACTCAGATCCACGGAAGCGATCAAACTCCCTAGAGCTAGTTTATTTCCATCATGTTGGTTGGGATAGAAGGATCCACCACCAAGAGAAAGAAACAAGGTAGCAATAAAAGCACCTGTGCAAACGCAATATGTGGATGGAAGCACTCTACGACCAGGAAGGCACTATGTTCTTATTGACCTGTGATCCCGATGAACAACTCGAGAGATGCTTGCGGTGAGGCCATGGCGATTTATTTGAACCAGACAAGTTAATACTTCAAGCATCGAGAAACTTCCATTTTTTTCAAATATCGGATCTACTGCAACATAAGAAATGCATTCTTCTTATTCAAAGCACGAGAAATAGTAGGAAGATTGATATTCGATGGAAATAGCTCTAGAATATATATTACATCAAGGTCTCTTCTAAAGAATGAAACAAAATCATTACATGAAGGTGGTAGTAAAAGGTGATCTTCAGAAACCAAATCATTACATGAATACATCAAACTTCCTGCAAAAGGTGGTAGTATAAAGTAATCTTTAGAAAGTGTTGCAAAGTCCATAGTCCAGAATTCCTTCCCATTAACTTTTCCCAATTACTTGTCGATACAGGCATAAAAAACTTTTAAGAGCCTCGTTCCTTGATTCTATACCCACCTTCAACTACCAAGAGAATATTCTTGCAAAGAGTGGAAAGCTCTTCGACCCAGATGCAATTATATGCATAGAAATAGTGAAAAAAATGTGTAGTAGTGATAGAAAGTTGATTGTATGTGGAATCTGTTACTACATCCAGAGGTCGGTAAACAAAATTTGACAAAGAAGCTGACTTTCTGTCAAGTCTGTTACTACATCTAGAATTTTCTCAACAAACTTTGACATAGAAACTTCTGTAATTTTAGGATGTTGATTCAACCACTCATACAATTTCTCACATTCGTGAGGATACAAATTTATAATTTCCTTCCGAGTATATTCGCGCATGGAGTAATATTTCGCGTCACCTATGAATATTCCAGACCACTTTGTAAGCCACGATATGTGTGACTCCTCTGACGAAAGAGAAATTCTGGTGTGGTCTACAGGATTTGATACACTTGCCAAATCTATGTTGTTGGAAGAAGCTATATACTTCAACAAAGGAGCATTTTGCAGGTGACTTGAAAGTACCTTCCAATTTCCAGTAACAAAACAAAGAATTTCAACATACAAATCTTCAGGCAGGGCTTTCAACCAACCAAAGGATCGAATACAGGGAGAATACCAATCATAAGATACTTGAATTTTTTTTGTCTGAGTTTATGTTGGCTAACATAATTTTTTTCGCTCAAAGATGACGTCACATAAAACCATTCCCTCATATTTCAATTGGGCCTGAATGGAATCTCTAAGCTGTCTCACATGTGGATGACTAGGAACATTACAAGGAAGGCACCTTAAAGCCCAAGTTTTTGATGATAGAGGGAAATGGGAATAAGTATTTAAAATGAACATTGGAGGATGATAATATAATCTTCCGTAAATATTGGTTTAATGCGCTTTAATGGGAGATGTCCTCGACCTTTTCGCCTATCAATGCCAATCTTTTCGAATATGTGTGGTGAGTTGTCACTAATAAAGGCATGATTAATGTGCATTGGGAAGGGCACAAAAAATGCTTTGAAAGTTTTGTGAACCTGGAAGCCTGGGAACCCGTGAATCTATGACAACATGAGGTGAAGAATCGACTAAGTATAGAAAGGTGGGGCATAATGCCTTGAAAAAACTAAAGTAAGCAACATTTTTTCCGAGTTCAATATCCACACAAAAGAAAATTCTAGATCCCATAATATCGACCTCTCCCAATTCGATACCAGGCAACTGGAGTGCATCCGGGGTACCTATGAGAAAAGCTAATGCTTTGATGAAGAATTGTTTGTATTGTAACATGTGACAATAATTGTGTTCTGATAGTATTTAAAATGAACATTGGGGGATGATAATATAATCTCCCGTAGATCTTGCTTCAATGCATTTTAATCGAAGATGTCCTCGAGCTTTTCAGTTATTAATGCCAATCTTTTTGAACCTGTGTGGTGAATTGTCACCAATTAAAAC
>JASDQU010437597.1:5421-41403 GCA_032191745.1 Picea mariana | reverse complement strand
AAGGGGGGATGTTAGGATATTTAGACACTTAGGAATTAGTAAGATCTACTTGGTCTATTGTGTTGTTAGGTAAAAGTGTGTTTTCTAGTGTGTTTCTTTAGTATGCATTAGTATGCATTTGTAGTTAGGAAATCTGACGGTCACGATATGTTCCCGACATAGAGTGATCCGATAGTTCATACTGTCCTCGATCTTAACGGCCATTGATCCGTGGCTTACCATCCGATTGGTCCATGATCTCTATTTAAAGAGCATGGAGGGTCTTTTGTCGATGATTGATTGTGAGAAACTCTCTTGTAAAATTTCTCTGTAATTTTTTTCTTTGCATTAATAAACTGCTCCAAGTGGCCGCGTTGGTTAGGGCCATGGATGTTTCCCCGTAGGGGTTTTACCACGTGAAAACATCGGTGTGTTGATCTTTGATATGTTTATGTGAGTGGTTACTAAAGGTGTTCGTCCTCTATTGGAATACCTGTGTTGTCGAATAGAGCACTCATATCCCCCACATTCGATTACAAGAACTTGTTTCCCTTGGATATATCATTATAGGTATTGTAACATCTAGCTACAAGCTTTCTTTCTATCAAGTAGTTCTCCATCCACCCATGGTTCTTTGTTTGCATTTGTAAAATTAATTGTTGAATCACCATTGTATTCTTGAGATGGTAAATATGTTTGTTTCCTTAAAGGAAATTGGAAAACATATGTAAATTTGTGTTAGTTCCCCTTATCTTCATATCATAGAATGTAAATGAATGGGAATTGAATAATGGATCTGTATTTCACATTCCTTTAAACAAATTGAATATCCTTAGTTTTTTTGGATCTTTAATTGTTTTTATTTGACTTAAAATAAACTATAACATATTAGTAGTTTTCCTTATAAAGTATCTTGGTATTTAATTATTCCTAATTTAATATGGCTTAGTATAGGTAACAGGAAGATAATACATGTTGGGGTTTTAATAAGTAATAATAAGTGAAATTAGATTAAATTGTGTGGTTAGACATTCCTTATCACCAATTTTAACCTTAGATTTGTTGATGATTACAACTTTGTGAGACATCCTCTAGGACACAGACTGAGTGAGTCGGCCTATGAGAGATCCCATGACTTGGGTGTGCCCATGAGATGGGTGTGGTGTTCCTCTCTGAGATGGAGATGGAATGTTGTGTGCCCCTGTGTAGGGAATATTCCCATGAGATGGGTGTGTTGTTTCTCTCTGAGACAGAGAGGGAACGTTGTGTGCCCTATGTAGGGTAGATTCCCATGAGATGGGTCTGTCATTTGAGATGAAACAATGTGTACCCCTGTGAGGGGTGAAGGTGTTCATGTGATGGGGAATCATTCTCCTCTATGTGTGAGTTGAGTCGTCCCCCATGTGTTGGGGCATCGTTCTCCTCTGTGTGAGAGTTGAGTCATCCCCCAGTGGTACTCCAAATGATTCTCCTATGAGACTCAGTGAGATAGAGATCTGTTGAGTAGGATGTCCATGTGGCTAAGCACAAGTGGATGTGGTCCTAGTGGTTGAGAACTAGTGAGTGTGTGTCCAGATGATTCTCTTGTGAGACTTAGTGAGATAGATATATGTTGAGTTGGATTTCCATGTGTCTAAGCAAAGGTGGACGTGCCCCTAGTGGTTGAGCACTAGTGGGTGTGTGAGATCCCTTGCTATATTGTCTAAGAGTTAGATTTACTTGTAACCCTAATTGTGATGTAAAGGGTATAGGTCAGCCCCACCATAAAGTGAAAGATAATTAATATGATAATTATTAATTATATTCTGAGTTATTGAGGTCAGGCTTGTTGTGCCAATAGACACCACTTTTGATGTTTCTAGTCTAGTATAAATAAAGGTGATTTCCCCATTGAAGAAACACAACACATATGTGATTTTGGAAATTTTAGCAAGTACAAGTTCTAGGGCTGAAGTGTGAACCTCTCTTGGACGCTAGCCTTCTTGGTTTTTGAGACCACCCTTTTGTGTGATAGTTCTATGGTGTGGGAGGTATTTCTCTTGAGAATGTAGCAAAGGATTGGTTGGGTTTTCTTCCCTTGTTGAGAAGGGTTTTCCA
Organism: Picea mariana; assembly: GCA_032191745.1. Taxonomy (NCBI): domain Eukaryota; kingdom Viridiplantae; phylum Streptophyta; class Pinopsida; order Pinales; family Pinaceae; genus Picea; species Picea mariana. The sequence goes on along the minus strand of JASDQU010437597.1, from coordinate 39,327 downwards.
TGATATTTCTTGTGTTCTTCTGCATGGTATTTCTTCTTGTGATCTTGGTTATTGCAGCAAATTGTTAATGGTGTAGTTGCATTTGTCTATGGTTCAAGTAAATTCTAAATTGAAATAAACTTTATGCTTGAGCCTATCCTAGTGAAAATCCAACAAGATTTACCTTAACCTTTACATGCATATTAAGGGTATTGTGATTAATGAATGATGTTAGTAGATAGTGCTGCTTAACTATAAAGAATGGTATTATAAACAAAGAATTCATTTTCCAATCACAAATCACAATTAAAATATTAATATATGCAACTCATCATTGATAATGGAAGCCAAAATAACCTAATTACAATATACACGATATAATGCCTTGACTTGGACACTATGTTGCACCCATAGTCATACACCACTAGTTGGTTGCACCAAAAACACAGTTATGCATGAGATATCAAAGAAAGCACTTGTTGGATGCTTTGATCCATGCTTGCGTGCATCCTTCTTAACGTTGGGGAGTTTATACCCAGGGTTCGTCTAGAGTTGTCCAACAAAAACCCCAAAGCACTGGCATATCAATCCTCGACCAAGGTCGAGGAATTTCTCACCCAAGATGTAGAGAGGATCACAAAGACCATAAGGTATTATGACGGGGATGAAGGCTAAACACACAAAAATTCATTAGGATTGGCATCCATGCAACTCATATCTAACATATTATTAGGACTAGGCATTAAAACAATACATACACATGTTCAACTCATACATAACAGACACAAAATGGATCAAAATTGTGGCATTTTTATTACTAGAGTCATTCCATCACAACAGAATTATACATTGTGCAGAACAGGTACATATGACAGCCATAGAAATTTATATCTTCTCTATATAAAGCCTCAGAATTACAAAATATTGCACAATTCTCATTTTCTCAACACTCATACATATGCAGACACAAAAATATATTCAAAGTATTACAACATTACAACAAGCTCAGAGAAATCTCAATATTGAAGATGCAATGAATCTATTTTCCTCAATATCTTAATAATCTCACTAGTTAGCCCTGTTTCTGATATTAATTCTTCCTTTTATAGATTTCGTTGTTGGGGATCATTGTCTCTTTCTCATCTACTCCACTCATTTTCCTGACAAAACTGCCTCACATGCTTTTGGTGTCTACCAACACTCCACATAGACTTTTTGTATCAATGGAAATCTTAACTTCCTGGTCATCTTGTCCTTTGGCCATCCCACGTCCTCGTATGTTGTTGGAAGTAACCATTCGAGGAGATGTCCCAATTATTCCTTTCTTCATGTTGGTGTGTGTCTTCTTGGTTTCCGATGCAACTGAAAAAACTCAGACCAGCGCGCACTTGGTAGACTATAAGCTTGGCGTGGAACTGACAAAACTTGGTTTGGCGCACACTTTATGTCATTCCTCACACACTTACTTAGGCATACACAAAACTATGGAATGATCGCACACAAATTCATTTGTGCATGTGCGCAAAACTGAATCCAAAACTTTGGGTAACAACAGTACTATACGATATGGCTTCATTCGTAAAAAATAAAAAATATTATTTATTTATATTTTATTGTTTTGTTTTTCCAAGTTATAAAGCATTGGGAAAACCCTTGAGTACTTCCCCTCATTTCAAGGATGGTACCAAGGGTAAACCCTAGAATATTTATGTCACAAGGTTGCTCAATAAGAGGGCTCGAAGATATTAAAATAATAATACTCGTTAAGAGCTCAACATTGAACCTGGGTGGGGAGGATAACAATAATTCCTCCTAACCACCCGAGCTAACCCCAATTGAAATTTTCATTGGAAATATGTGACATATTGATTGGGAAGCCATTTCTCTATGAGAAACATTGAATATATCAATAATGGTCATAGGATGTGTCCCTCTCCATTATGGATTAGAGTTAAAGAGTTTCTTATAGAGTTCCAAAATTTCCTCACAAACTCATAATTTCCACTTATATTAAAGGCCAACATATCATCAACCACACATATCAATTTAGATTATTCATAGCTAAACTACTAATCATAACTACACTGCTAATGCAAATACACACAACTATACCAAAATGTTTGTCCAGGCACTACAAACTTGCATAAATATAACTATGTCTCCTCACTTATCCTCTAATGCAATAGGGACTATTACTCACTGAGTGAGATACATGACATGTAGGCAACTCCTACATCCAACTCTAGTGCCAATGTTTCCACCCTTAGCATTGAATCAAGTGCTAGTGAAATCTAGGGACAAACTATCTTATCACACAAAGATCCCAACAATAGTCGTCATACTTAAGCATTAGTAGTGATTTCACACCAAATATTGAATAATTCACTTAGACTATACTATTTTCATTTAAGACCTTCGATGAACACATTAGACATATTTAGTGCCAATTTATCATTTCATAACCTATGCCACCTCAACAATAATGCAATGCTCCATGCCATTTCCAATTCACAATGAAGAGGTGCCATGCAAAAGCTATGTTGGATGATTAGAGTGGAGCTAGTCATTAGTAGGACCATGTATAATTCGAAGCAATTATAACAATCCAATGTGTGTCTTGGAAAACCTAATTTAGTGCACTAAAGAAATGATCAACCCTAGACACAATACCTAAGGACGACCACCTGGGACCATCTTAGATGAGGTAATAATTATCTTATTCATGTATAAACATTGTACCAAATATCATTTGTAAAGCATTATGATCCAAATTATTTTCGGCACAAAATGAGAGTGGAAATATAATAAATAAATGCACAGAGATATTGTGGATATCCAATAATATAACATAAATATATCAGAGATGCAACCATAAACACAGATATATAGTAATAAACTATTTATATTAATGAAAGAAATGTACAGAGATTGTAAAAATACAGAGTGAAAGACTCGTTAGAATGGTGGCAGCTTATCTCTGAGAAGAGATGTGATGGCTACTCGCATTCACAAGAAGATCATTACAATGAGGCTATGAAGGCATTTTTACAATAACCATAAATGCCAAAAACCCTAGACATCCAAAAACCTAACCCTAGGAGATGAAGCACCAAAAGTCATGTGGGTCTCATTTGGGTAAGTTGGTGCATCAACTTCCTAGGGTCGTAACTTTTGCATATGATCTTCCTTTTAGGCACATGATAGCCCGTTGGAAAGGTATCACTAAGGAGATTCATTTTGGGGGATCAATAATGAATTTGGCCATAATTGAGAAGCTCGATCCTAAAAAACATTTATTTAGTCCCTCAAAATGGCCCTGGAAGTTAAAAACTGCTAAAAATAGTAAATTGCCAAAATTGCCAGAAAATTGTTTTAGGCCAGTTGGAAAAGGTGGGTGGCCACCTGGATCAATCCTCCCTCCTTAGGAAGCAATGGTATCCATTGCATTGAGTGCCCAGAGGAGAGGTAAAAGCGTTTTTTGAATGTGCATCTTGGTGAGCTTCTTGCCTTGCTGGAGAAGTTGTGTTGCTTAGCTTGTTGAATGTTGTCATGAACATGTAGTTGGAAGGGTTGGACCTTTTTAACTAGTCTGGATACATGAGATTATTTTGTGCAGAAGGAATCTTTACACTTTGCTTCAATCTTGTCGACTTGCTTCTATTGGATAGAAGGTGCTTGGGTCGAGGCTGTAGTGGTTGCAGTATCCTTTTGTTCACCTTTTGAACAGATTGTGAAGAAGCTGAATTTTGTAGTAGGAGATACTACCTTGTGGCACTATGTAGGTGGAACAGTAGTCGGAAATACCTCTAGTATTTTGTAGAGATGACCCCCCAAAGTAACAATGACACTACGGGGTCGAGACTCATAAATAGCATGGCGCTTCCACATATATTGTTGGCCCAAGAGAACATCGCAAACATCCAGTGGGGAAACATCACATAATACCTCATCATTGAAGGGTTGGATGTCGTATGAAAATCGACACTGTTGTCTGACATGAACATCTTGTCTTGGCGAAGCCACCTGATGTTGTATGGTTGCGGCTGTGGTGTTGTCGACAATAACAACTGCTTGACGACCTCTATTGAGATGAGGTTCTTATGGCTTCCTCTATCAAAAATAAAATGCAGTGAGGTCCCCTTCACCCACATCTGTGAATGAAAAGGGTGCTCCCCTTCCTCAGGATCTATTGGTTCTTCTGGTTGAATTGTTGCGGTCAAGACAATAGCAGTGGGGTCTGCATCGATGATCTGTCTTTTACTAGTATTTTCATTATCGGATTTTGAATCAGGGTTCAGCTCCTTGTATTTGATCTCGGCCACCAATGATTGTTTTGAGCGACATTTATCGGTGTTGTGCCAGGGGATTTTGTGGAAATCGCACCATTTTCTGGTGTCCTTCTTTCTCTTCCCGTGACCCTTATTTTCCTGTGGCTTGAACTAGTTTTAGGGAGACTGTTTGTTAGGGTCATCTTTTTCATACTTTGGTTGTTGCAGATTTACAGACCCAAACTCCCATTTGTTCTGGTGCTTAAATTTATCGATAAGCAACATCGAGTGATGAAATGTCCAAAAACTCCATTTCAGTTTGGATGTATCTGTGTAGAGCCCCATGGTATTTCAGAACCAAATTTTGTTCAGAGTCTTTGATACCCAGCTTGGTGCACAAGGTATGGAAGGTATTGGTGAACTCTGAAACTTCTTAGCCCCTCTGTTGCCGCAGCGTGGTCCATCTCATGTATTGGTCCTCATAGTTGCCAACAGGGTAATATTGTTCCTTTACCGCATCCACAAAAAAATCCCAAGTGGGCTCGGCCCCATATATTCCGGAATCCTCTGTGGAACTCTGCTCCCAGTAAGTTTCCCACCAATTTTTTACATGGGGGAGAGCCTTAAGGAGCGTGAATATGATCTTTTCTCTGTCAGAAAAATTGTGAACAGAGAAATAACCTTCTAACAGATTTAACCATTTATCCAGGGCATCCGCATCTATCTAACCTTCAAATATAAGAATATCAAAATTGACCTATACCTTAAAAGGCGAGGTGCCTCCAAAGTGGTCGCTTGATGAAGATGCTCCTGATTCTATCGGGAGGCATTGAAGGATGTGGGAAGAATTCTCCATCATTTCATCCCTCTGTCATGTGAGAGCTTGCTCAAGCAACAAACTAAGAGGATCGTCTGCTCCGTCATTTTTCTTTTCTTCCGCCATGGAGGGTTTCTTAGGTGTGCGAGAGTGATTGTCTTCAAGAGAGACAAGCTTAAGACCCAACTTGCTATACTCGAACCTTGTCGGGGACATGCACTGAAAATGATCAAGAGCATCCTGCTCTGATACCATTGATCCAATTTATTTTCGGCACGAAATGAGAGTGTAGATATAATAAAGAAATGCTCAGAGATATCACAAATATCCAATAATATAACAGAAATATATCAGAGATGCAACCATAAACACAGAGATACAGTAATACATTATTTCTATTAATGAAAGAAATGTACAGAGACTGTAAAAATACAGAGTGAAAGACTTCCTAGAATGGTGGCAGCTTATCTCTGAGAAGAGATGTAATGACTACTCGCATTCGTAATAAGATAATTATGAGGATATGAAGTCCTTTTTACAATAAATAGGAATTCCAAAAACCTAACCCTAGGAGATGAAGCACCAAAAGTCATGTGGGCCCTGTTTGGGTAAGTTGGTGCATCAACTTTCCGAGGTTGTAACTTTTGCATACGATCTTCGTTTTAGGTGCATGATAGCCCGTTGGAAAGGCATCATCGAGGAGATTCATTTTGGTGGCTCAATCATGCCTTTGGCCATCATTGAAAACTTCGATCCTGAAAAATCTTCATTTAGGCCCTCAAAATGGCCCCAGAAGTTAAAAACTACTAAAAATAGTAAATTGCCAAAATTGCCAAAAAATTGTTTTGAGCCAGTTAGAAAAGGTGGGTGGCCACCGAAATCTACCTGGAAGAATCCTCCCTCCTTAGGAAGCAATGGTATCCATTGCATTGAGTGCCCGGGGGAGAGGGAAAAGCGTTTGTTGAATCTGCATCTTGGTCAGTGGCTTGCCTTGCTAGAGAAGTTGTGTTGCTTAGCTTGTTGAAGGTTGTCACGAACATGTGGTTGGAAGGGTTGGACCTTTTTAACCAGTCTGGATACATGATATTCTTTTGTGCAGAAGGAATATTTACACTTTTCTGCAATCTTGTCGACCTGCTTTTGTTGGATAGAAGGTGCTTGGGCTGAGGCTGTAATGGTTGCAGTATCCTTTTGTTCACCTTTTGAACAGATTGTGAATAAGCTAAATTTTGTAGTATGAGATACTACCTTGTGGCACTGTTTAGGTGGAACAGTAGTCGGAACTACCTCTGGCATTTTATAGAGATGACCCTTCAAAGAAATAATGACACTACGGGGTCAAGACTCATAAATAGCATCGCGCTTCCACATATATGGTTCGCCCAAGAGAACATCACAAACATCCAGTGGGGAAACATCACATAATACCTCATCCTTGAAGGGTTGGATGTTGTATGACAATCGACACTGTTGGCTGACACGAAGATCTCGTTCTTGGCGAAGCCACCCGATGTTGTATGGTTGCGGGTGTGGTGTTGTCAACAATCCCAATTGTTTGACGACCTCTGTTGAGATGAGGGTCTTCTAACTTCCACTATCAACAATAAAATGCAGCGGGGTCCCCTTCACCCACATCTGTCAATGAAAAAGGTGCTCCCCCTCTTCAAGATCTGTTGGTTCTTCTGGTTGAATTGTTGCAGTCGTGACAATAACGGTGGGGTCTACGTCGATGATCTGTCTTTTACCAGTATTTTCATAATCAAATTCTGAATCAAGGTCCAGCACCTTGTCTTTGATCTCGACCACCAATGACTATTTTGATCGAAATTCATCGGTGTTGTTCCAGGGGATTTTGTGGAAATCGCACCATTTTTCGGTGTCATTCTTTGTCTTCCTGTTACCCTTCTTTTCCTCTAGATTGGACTGGTTTTCAAGAGACTATTTGTTAGGGTCATCTTTGTCATACTTTGGTTGTTGCGGATTTGCAGACCTGAACTCTTGTTTGTTCTGGTGCTTAAATTTCTGCTCAATTTTAACAACATATCGATAAACAACATCGAGTGATGAGATGTCCAAAAAATCCATTTCAGTTTGGATGTATCTATGTAGAGCCCCACAGTATTTCAAAACCAAATTTCATTCAGAGTCTTTGATACCCAACTTGGTGTGCAAGGTATGGAAGGTATTGGTGAACTCTAGAACTGCTTGGCCCCTCTCTTGCCATAGTGTGGTCCATCTCATGTACTGGTCCTCATAGTTGCCAACAGGGTAATATTGTTCATTTACCACATCCACAAAAAAATCCCAAGTGGGCTCGGCCCCATATATTTCAGACTCCTCTGTGTAACTCTGCTCCCAGTAAGTTTCCCACCAATGTTTAACATGGGGGAGAGGCTTAAGGAGCGCGAAGATGATATTTTCTCTACTGGAAAAATTGTGAATGGAGAATTAACTCTCTAACAGATTTAACCATTTATCTAAGGCATCTGCATCTATCTGACCTTCAAATATAGGAATATAAAAATTGACTTGTATCTTAAAAGGCAAGGTGCCTCCAAAGTGGTCGATTGATGAATATTCTCCTGATGCTATCGGGGGGCGTTGAAGGATGTGGGAAAAATTCTCCATCATTTCGTTCCTCGGTCGCGTGAGAGCTTGTTAAAGCAACAAATTGATAGGATCGGCTGCTCCGTCGTTTTTCTTTTCTTCCACCATGGAGGGTTTCTTGAGCATGCGAGAGTGATTTTCTTCAAGAGATACTAGCTCAAGACCCAACTTTCTATACTCAGACCTTGTCGGGGACATGCACTAAAAACAATCAAGAGCAGCCTACTCTGATACCACTGATCCGGATTATTTTCGACACGAAATGAGAGCAAAGATATAATAAAGAAATGCACAGAGATATTGAGGATATCCAATAATATAACAGAAATATATCATAGATTCAACCATAAACACAGAGATACATTAATACATGATTTCTATTAATGAAATAAATGTACAGAGACTGTAAAAATACAGAGTGAAAGACTCGCTAGAATGGTGGCAGCTTATCTCTGAGAAGAGATGTGACGGCTACTCGCATTCGCAAGAAGATCATTACAATGAGGCTCTGAAGGAATTTTTACAATAAACAGGAATTCCAAAAACCCTATACATCCAAAAACCTAACCCTAAGAGATGAAGTGCCAAAATTCATGTGGGCCCCGTTTGGGTAAGTTGGTGCATCAACTTCCCGAGGTCGTAACTTTTGCATAGGATCTCTGTTTTAGGCGCATGATAGCCCGTTGGAAAGGTATAATCGAGGAGATTCATTTTGGGGGCTCAATCGTGCCTTTGGATGTAATTGGGAAGATCATTCCTAAAAAAACTTCATTTAGGCCCTCAAAATGGCCCCGAAAGTTAAAAACTGCTAAAAATAGTAAATTGTCAAAATTGCCAGAAAATTGTTTTGAGCCAGTTGGAAAATGTGGGTAGCCACTGATATCCACCTGGATCAATCCTCCCTCCTTAGGAAGCAATGGTCTCCATTGCATTGAGTACCCAGGGGAGAGGGAAAAGCGTTTGTTAAATCTACAACTTGGTGAGTTGCTTGCCTTGCTGGAGAAGTTGCATTGCTTAGCTTGTTGAAGGTTGTCACAAACATGTGGTTGGAAGGGTTGGACCTTTTTAACCAGTCTGGATACATGAGATTATTTTGTGTAGAATGAATCTTTACACTTTGTTGCAATCTTGTCGACTTGCTTCTGTTGGATAGAAGGTGCTTGGGTTGAGGCTGTAGTGGTTGCAGTATCCTTTTGTTCACCTTTTTAACAGATTATGAAGAAGTTGAATTTTGTAGTATGAGATACTACCTTGCGGCACTGTTTAGGTGGAACAGTAGTCGGAACTACCTCTGGTGTTCTGTAGAGATGACCCCCCAAAGTAACAATGACACTACAGGGTCGAGACTCATAAATAGCATGGCACTTCCGCTATCAACAATAAAATGCAATGGGGTCCCCTTCACCACATCTGTGAATGAAAAAGGCGCTCCCCCTCTTTAGGATCTGTTTGTTCTTTTGGTTGAATTGTTGCGATCATGACAATAGAAGTGGGGTCTACGTCAATGATCTGTCTTTTACAAGTATTTTCATAATCATATTCCAAATCAGGGTTTGGCCCCTTGTCTTTGATCACAGCCACCAATGATTGTTTTGAGCGACATTCATCGGTGTTGTGCAAGGGGATTTTATGGAAATCACACCATTTTCCAGTGTCCTTCTTTGTCTTACTATGACTCTTCTTTTCCTGTGGCTTGGACTAGTTTTCGAGAGACTGTTTGTTAGGGCCTTCTTTTTCATACTTTGGTTGTTGCGGATTTACAGACCTAAACTCATGTTTATTCTGGTGCTTAAATTTCTGCTTGATTTTAACAGCATATCGATAAGCAACATCGAGTGATGAGATGTCCAAAAAATCCATTTCAGTTTTGATGTATCTGTGTAGAGCCCCACGGTATTTCAGAAGCAAATTTCATTCAGAGTTTTTGATACCTAGCTTGTGCGCAAGGTATGGAAGGTATTGGTGAACTCTGGAACTGCTTGGCCCCTCTCTTTCCACAGTGTGGTCCATCTCATGTACTGGTCCTCATAGTTTCCAACAAGGTAATATTGTTCCTTTACCGCATCCACAAAAAAATCCCAAGTGGGCTCAGCCCCATATATTCCAGACTCATTTGTGGAACTCTTCTCCCAGTAAGTTTCCCACCAATGTTTGACATGGGGGGGAACCTTAAGGAGCGCGAATATGATCTTTTCTTTGTCAGAATAATTGTGAATAGAGAAATAACCTTCTAACATATTTAACCATTTATCTAGGGCATCCACATCTATCTGACCTTCAAATATAGGAATATCAAAATTGACTTGTACCTTAAAAGGCGAGGTGCCTCCAAAGTGGTTGCTTGATGAATATTCTCTTGATTCTATCAGGAGGCGTTGAAGGATGTGGGAAAAATTCTCCATCATTTTGTCCCTCTATCGCGTGAGAGATTTCTCAAGTAACAAACTGATAGGATCGTCTGCTCCATCATTTTTCTTTTCTTCCACCATGGAGGGTTTCTTGGGCATGGGACAGAAATTGTCTTCAAGAGAGACAAGCTAGAGATCCAACTTGCTATACTCAGACCTCATCGGGGACATGCACTGAAAATGATCAAGACTAGCCTACTCTGATACCACTAATCCAGATTATTTTGGGCACAAAATGAAAGCAGAGATATAATAAAGAAATGCACAGAGATATTGTGGATATCCAATAATATAAAAAAAATATATCAGAGATGAAACCATAAACATAGAGATACAATAATACACAATTTCTATTAATGAAAGAAATGTACAGAGACTATAAAAATATATAGTGAAAGACTCGCTAGAATGGTGGCAGCTTATCTCTGAGAAGAGATGTGACGGCTACTCGCATTCGCAAGAAGATCATTACAATGAGGCTCTGAAGGCATTTTTACAATAAACATGAATGCCAAAAACCCTAGACATCCAAAAACCTAACCCTAAGAGATGAAGCACCAAAATTCATGTGGGCCTCGTTTGGGTAATTTGGTGCATCAACTTCCCAGGGTCGTAACTTTTGCATACGATCTCCGTTTTAGGCACATGATAGTCATTGGAAAGATATCATTGGGGAGATTCATTTTGTGGGATCAATCATGCCTTTGGCTATCATTGAGAACTTCGATCCCGAAAAACCTTCATTTAGGCCCTCAAAATGGCCCCGGAAGTTAAAAACTGCTAAAAATAGTAAATTGCAAAAACTGTCAGAAAATTGTTTTGAGACAGTTGGAAAAGGTGGGTGGCCACAGATATCCACTTGGATCAATCCACTCTCCTTAGGAATCAATGGTCTCCATTGCATTGAGTTCCTGGGGGAGAGGGAAAAGCGTTTGATGAATCTGCATCTTGGTGAGTTGTTTGCCTTGCCAGAGAAGTTACGCTGCTTAGCTTATTGAAGGTTGTCACAAACATGTGGCTGGAAGGGTTGGACCTTTTTAACCAGTCTGTATACATGAGATTATTTTGTGCGGAAGGAATCTTTACACTTTGTTTCAATATTATCGACCTACTTCTGTTGGATAGAAGGTGCTTGGGTCGAGGCTGTAGTGATTGAAATATCCTTTTGTTCACCTTTTGAACGGATTGTGAAGAAGCTAGATTTTGTAGTATGATATACTACCTTGCGACACTATTTAGGTGGAACAGTAGTCGGAACTACCTCTAGTATTCTATAGAGATGACCCCCCAAAGTAACAATGACACTATGGGATCAAGACTCATAAATAGCATGGTTCTTCCATGGTTGGCTCAAAAGAACATCACAAACATCCAGTGCGAAAAAATAACATAATACCTTATCCTTGAAGGGTTGGATGTTGTATGATAATCGAAACTGTTGGCTGATCTGAAGATCTCATCCTTGGCGAAGCCACCCGATGTTGTATGGTTGCGGGTGTGGTGTTGTCGACAATCCCAACTGTTTGACAACCTCTGTTGAGATGAGGTTCTTCTAGCTTCCGTTATCAACAATTAAATGCAGCGAGGTCCCCTTCAGCCACATCTGTGAATGAAAAAGGTGCTCCCCCTCTTCAGGATATGTTGGTTCTTCTTGTTGAATTGTTTCGGTCGTGACAATAGCAGTGGGGTCTGCGTCGATGATCTGTCTTTTACCAGTATTTTCATAATCAAATTCTGAATCAGGGTTCGACTCCTTGTCTTTGATCTCGGCCACTAATGACTATTTTGAGCGACATTCATCGGTGTTGTGCCATGGGATTTTGTGGAAATCACACCATTTTCTGGTGTCCTTATTTTTCTTCCCATGACCCTTCTTTTCCTGTGTCTTGGACTAGTTTTTGAGAGACTTTTTGTTAGGGCCTTCTTTGTCATACTTTGGTTATTGCGGATTTGCAGACCCGAACTCCCATTTGTTCTAGTGCTTAAATTTCTACTCGATTATAACAACATATCGATAAGCAGCACTGAGTGATGAGATGTCCAAAAAATCCATTACAGTTTGGATGTATCTGAGTAGATCCCCACAGTATTTCAAAATGAAATGTCGTTCAGAGTCTTTGATACCTAGCTTGGTGCCTAAGGTATGGAAGTTATTGGTGAAATCTGAAACTGCTTGGCCCCTCTCTTGCTATAGTGTGGTCCATCTCATGTAATGGTCTTCATAGTTTCCAACAGGGTAGTATTGTTCCTTTACAGCATCCACAAAAAAATCCCAAGTGGGCTCGGCCCCATATATTCCCGACTCCTCTGTGTAACTCTACTCCCAGTAAGTTTCCCACCAATGTTTGACATGGGGGAGAGTCTTAAGGAGCGCAAAGATGATATTTTCTCTGTCGGAAAAATTGTGAACAGAGAAATAACCTTCTAACATATTTAACCATTTATCTAGGGCATATGCATCTATCTGACCTTCCAATATAGGAATATCAAAATTGACCTGTACCTTAAAAGGTGAGGTGCCTCCAAAGTGGTCGCTTGATGAAGATGCTCTTGATGCTATTGGGAGATGTTTAAGGATGTGGGAAAAATTCTCCATTACTTCATCCCTCTGTCGTGTGAGAACTTTCTCAAGCAACAAACTGATAAGATCATCTGCTCTGTCATTTTTCTTTTCTTCCGCCATGGAGGGTTTCTTGGGCATGTGAGAGTGATTGTCTTTGAGAGAGAAAAAATTGAGACCCAACTTGCTATACTCGGACCTCATCGGGGACATGCACTGAAAACGATCAAGAGCAGCCTACTCTGATACCACTGATCCGGATTATTCTCGACACGAAATGAGAGTGGAGATATAATAAAGAAATGCACAGAGATATCGCAGATATCCAATAATATAATAGAAATATATCAGAGATGCAACCATAAACACAGAGATACATTAATGCATGATTTATATTAATGAAAGAAATGTACAGACACTGTAAAAATATAGAGTGAACGACTCGCTAGAATGGTGGTAGCTTATCTCTGAGAAGAGATGTGACGGCTACTCGCATTCGCAAGAAGATCATTACAATGAGGCACTGAAGGCCTTTTTACAATAAACAGGAATGCCAAAATTCCTAGACATCCAAAAACCTAACCCTAGGAGATGAAGCACCAAAAGTCATGTGGGCCCCGTTTGGGTAAGTTGGTGCATCAACTTCCCAGTGTCATAACTTTTGCATACGATCTCTGTTTAGGTGCATGATAGCCCGTTGGAAAGATATCATCGAGGAGATTCATTTTGGGGGCTCGATCATGCCTTTGGCTATCAATGAGAAGCTCGATGCCGAAAAACCTTCATTTAGGCCCTCAAAATGGCACCGGAAGTTAAAAACTGCTAAAAATATTAAATTGCCAAAATTGCTAGAAAATTATTTTGAGCCAATTGGAAAAGGTGGGTGGCCACTAATATCCACCTGGATCAATCCTCCCTCCTTAGGAAGAAATGGTATCCATTGCGTTGAGTGCCCGAGGGAGAGGGAAAAGCATTTGTTGAATATGCATCTTGGTGAGTTTCTTGCCTTGCTAGAGAAGTTGCGTTGCTTAGCTTGTTGAAGGTTGTCACAAACATGTGGCTGGAAGGGTTTGACCTTTTTAACCAGTCTGGATACATGAGATTCTTTTGTACAGAAGGAATATTTACACTTTGTTGCAATCTTGTCGACCTACTTCTATTGGATAGAAGGTGCTTGGGCCAAGGATGTAGTGGTTGTAGTATCCTTATGTTCACCTTTTGAACAGATTATGAAGAAGCTGGATTTTGTAGTATGAGATACTACTTTGTGGCACTGTTTAGGTGGAACAATAGTCGGAACTACCTCTGGTATTCTGTAGAGATGACCCCCCAAAGTAACAATGACACTATGGGGTCAAGACTCATAAATAGCATGGTGCTTCCACATATATGGCTAGGCCCAAGAGAACATCACAAGCATCCAGTGGGGAAATATCACATAAAACCTCATCCTTGAAGGGTTGGATGTCGTATGATAATCGAAACTGTTCGTTGACATGACGATCTCATCCTTGGTGAAGCCACCCAATGTTCTATGGTTGTATGTGTGGTGTTGTTGACAATCTCAATTGTTTGACGACCTCTGTTGAGATGAGATTCTTCTGGCTTCCGCTATCAACAATAAAATGTAGTGGGGTCACCCTCACCCACATCTGTGAATGAAAAAGGCACTCCCCCTCTTTAGGATCTATTGGTTCTTCTGGTTGAATTGTTGTGGTCGTGACAATATTAGTGGGGTCTGCATCGATGATCTGGCTTTTACCAGTATTTTCAGAATCAGACTTTGAATCAGGGTTCGGCTCCTTGTCTTTGATCTCAACCACCAATGATTGTTTTGAGCGAAATTCATCGGTGTTGTGCTAGGGGATTTTGTGGAAACCACACCTTTTTTCGGTGTCCTTCTTTGTGTTCCCATGACCCTTCTTTTCCTGTGGCTTGGATTGGTTTTCAGGAAACTATTTGTTAGGGTCGTCTTTTTCACACTTTGGTTGTTACGGATTTGCAGAGATGAACTCCCGTTTGTTCTGGTGCTTAAATTTCTACTCGCTTTTAACAACATATCGATAAGCAACACCCAGTGATGAGATGTCCAAAAAATCCATTTCAATTTGGATGTATCTGTGTAGAGCCCCACAGTATTTTAGAACCAAATGTCCTTCAGAGTCTTTAATACCCATCTTGGTGCACAAGGAAGGTATTGGTTAGCAATGGAACTGCTTGGCCCCTCTCTTGCCGCAGTGTGGTCCATCTCATGTATTGGTCCTCATAGTTGCCAACAGGGTAATATTGTTCCTTTACCGCATCCACAAAAAAATCCCAAGTGGGATCAGCCCCATATATTCCAGACTCCTATGTGGAACTCTGCTCCCAGTAAGTTTCCCACCAATGTTTTACATGGGGGAGATCCTTAAGAATCACGAAGATGATATTTTCTCTGTCAGAAAAATTGTGAACAGAGAAATAACCTTCTAACATATTTAACCATTTATCTAGGGCATCTGCATCTAGATGACCTTCAAATATAGGAATATAAAAATTGACCTGTACCTTAAAAGAAAATCTCCCTCCAAAGTGTTCGCTTGATGAAGATGCTCCTGATGCTATCAGGAGGCATTGAAATATGTGAGAAAAATTCTGCATCATTTCGTCCCTCTATCGCGTGAGAGCTTGCTCAAGCAACAAACTGATAGGATCGTCTGCTCCGTCATTTTTATTTTCTTCTGCCATGGAGGGTTTCTTGGGTGTGCGAGAGTGATTTTCTTCAAGAGAGACAAGTTCGAGACCCAACTTTCTATACTTGGACATCGTCGGGGACATGCACTGAAAACAATCAAGAGCATCTTGCTCTAATACCACTAATCCGGATTATTTTCGGCACGAAATGAGAGCAGAGATATCATAAATAAATGCACAAAGATATCATGGATATCCAATAATATAATATAAATATATCATAGATGCAACCATAAACACAGAGATACAGTAATACAATATTTCTATTAATGAAAGAAATGTACAGAGACTGTAAAAATATAGAGTGAAAGACTCGCTAGAATGGTGGCAGCTTATCTCTGAGAAGAGATATGACGGCTACTCACATTCACAAGAAGATGGTTACAATGAGGCTCTGAAGGCCTTTTTACAATAAATTAATGCCAAAAACCTAACCCTAGGAGATGAAGCACCAAAAGTCATGTGGACCTTGTTTGGGTAAGTTGGTGCATCAACTTCCCGGGGTCGTAACTTTTGCATATGATCTTCGTTTTAGGCGCATGATAGCCCATTGGAAAGGTATCATAGAGGACATTCGTTTTGGGGGCTCAATCATGCCTTTGGCTATCATTGAGAAGCTCGATCCTGAAAAACCTTCATTTAGGCCCTCAAAATGGTCTCGAAAGTTAAAAACTGCTAAAAATAGTAAATTGCCAAAAATTTGTTTTGAGCCAATTGGAAAAGGTGGGTGGCCACCGATGTCCACCTGGATCAATCCTCCCTCCTTAGGAAGCAATGGCCTCCATTGCATTGAGTGCCCGGGGGAGAGGGAAAAGCGTTTGTTTAATCTGCATCTTGGTGAGCTGCTTGCCTTGTTGGAGAAGTTGTGTTGCTTATCTTTTTGAATGTTGTCACGAACATGTGGTTGGAAGGGTTGGACCTTTTTAACCAGTCTAGATACATGAGATTATTTTGTGCAGAAGGAATCTTTACACTTTGCTACAATCTTGTCGACCTATTTCTGTTGGATAGAAGGTGCTTGGGTTGAGGTTGCAGTGGTTGCAGTATCCTTCTGTTCACCTTTTGAACAGATTGTGAAGAAGATGAATTTTGTAGTATGAGATACTACATTGTGGCACTGTTTAGGTGGAACAGTAGTCAGAACTACCTCTAGTATTATGTAGAGATGACCCCCCAAAGTAACAATGACACTACGGGGTCGAGACTCATAAATAGCATCACACTTCCACATATATGGCTGGCCCAAGAGAACATCACAAACATCCAGTGGGGAAACATCACATAATACCTCATCCTTGAAGGGTTGGATGCCATATGGAAATCGACACTGCTGGCTGACATGAATATCTCGTCCTTGGAAAAGCCACCCGATGTTGTATGGTTGCAGGTGTGGTGTTGTCGACAATCCCAACTAGCTGACAACCTCTATTGAGATGAGGTTCTTTTGGCTTCCGCTATCAACAATAAAATGCAGCAGGGTCTCGTTCACCTACATCTGTGAATGAAAAAGGCACTCCCCCTCTTCAGGATATGTTGGTTCTTCTGGTTGAATTGTTGGGGTCACGACAATAGCAGTGGGGTCTGCGTCGATGATCTGTCTTTTACTAGTATTTTCATAATCAGATTCTAAATCAGGGTTTGGCTCCTTGTCTTTGATCTCGGCCACTAATGATTGTTTTGAGTGACATTCATCGGTGTTGTGCCAGGGGCTTTTGTGAAAATCACACCATTTTTCGGTGTCCTTCTTTGTCTTCCTGTGACCCTTCTTTTCCTATGGCTTGGACTGGTTTTCAGGAGACTGTTTGTTAAGGCCGTATTTTTCATACTTTGGTTGTTGTGGATTTGCAAACCTGAACTCTCATTTGTTCTGGTGCCTAAATTTCTTTTCGATTTTAACAGCATAACGATAAGCAGCACTGAGTGATGAGATGTCCAAAAAATCCATTTCAATTTGGATGTATCTGTGTAGAGCCCCACGGTATTTCAGAACCAAATGTCGTTCAGAGTCTTTGATACCCAGCTTGGTGCACAAGGTATGGAAGGTATTGGTGAACTCCAGAGCTGCTTGGCCCCTCTCTTACCACAGTGTAGTCCATCTCATTTACTGGTCCTCATAGTTGCCAACAAGGTAATATTGTTCCTTTACTGCATCCACAAAACAATCCCAAGTGGGATTGACCCCATATATTTCAGACTCCTCTATGGAACTCTGCTCCTATTAAGTTTCCCACCAATGTTTGACATGGGAGAGCCTTAAGGAGCACGAAGATTATCTTTTTTCTGTCGAAAAATTTGTGAACAGAGAAATAACCTTCTAACAGATTTAACCATTTATCTAGGGCATCTGCATCTATCTGACCTTCAAATATAGGAATATCAAAATTGACCTGTACCTTAAAAGGAGAGGTGCCTCCAAAGTGTTTGCTTGATGAAGATGCTCCTAATGCTATCAAGAGACGTTGAAGGATGTGGGAAAAATTCTCCATCATTTCGTCCCTCTGCGCATGAGAGCTTTCTCCAGCAACGAACTGATAGGATCGCCTGCTTTGTCGTTTTTCTTTTCTTCCGCCATGGAGGGTTTCTTGGGAGTGGGAGAGAAATTGTCTTCAAGAGAGACAAGCTTGAGACCCAACTTGCTATACTTGGACCTCGTCGGGGACATGCACTGAAAATGATACAGAGCAGCCTGCTCTGATACCTCTGATCTGGATTATTTTGAGCACGAAATGAGAGTGGAGATATAATAAAGAAATGCATAGACATATCGCAGATATCCAATAATATAAAAGAAATATATCATAGATGCAACCATAAACACAGAGATACAATAATACATGATTTCTATTAATGAAAGAAATGTACAAAGACTGTAAAAATACAGAGTGAAAGACTCTCTAGAATGGTGGCAGCTTATCTCTGAGAAGAGATGTGACGGCTACTCGCATTCACAAGAAGATGATTACAATGAGGCTCTGAAGGCCTTTTTACAATAAACAAGAATGAAAAAAACCCTAGATATCCAAAAACCTAACCCTAGGAGATGAAGTGCCAAAAGTCATGTGGGCCTTGTTTGGGTAAGTTGGTGCATCAACTTCTCGAGGTCATAACTTTTACATACGATCTTTGTTTTAGGCACATGATAGCCTGTTGGAAAGGTATCATCGAGAAGATTCATTTTGGGGCTCAATCATGCCTTTGGCCATAATTGAGGAGATTGATCCCAAAAAACCTTCATTTAGGCCCTCAAAATGGCCCCGAAAGTTAAAAACTATTAAAAATAGTAAATTGCCAAAATTGTCAGAAAATTGTTTTGAGTCGGTTGAAAAAGGTGAGTGGCCACCGATATCCACCTAGATCACATTATCTTATAAATTTATTGATATGTCTTAGCCTGATGGGTTATATTGAGTGGTTGAGTGTTGCGAATTACAAGCAAGAGGACTTGGGGTCAAGCCCCTGGGGTTGTTACCTCTATAGATATTATCGGTCCTCACTCGACGTCCCCACCGGGTTAGGTTGCCAAAACTGCAACCAGACAATTTACCTCCTGTACCATACTCAATATGAGGGGAAGTACCTAGAGGTTTTTTCAGGATGTGTATTCCATTGGGAAAAAAGAAAATTTATTGATATGTCTTATGTCAATTGTGTTTAGCTCGGGTGGTTTGGGAGGAATGATTGTTAACCACCCCACCCAAGTTCAATTCATGCAAGTGACATGTTGAGCTCATAATGAGTATATTGGTGTAATGGCTTCGAGCCTTGCTATTGACAGGCCTTGTGCACTGAAGATTATAGGGTTTACCTTGAGTACCATCCTCAAAATGAGGGGAAGTACTCGAGATTTTTCCCTGAGATTTATAACCTAGAAAAAAGAAGAAGTTATTGATATATCTCCTCTTCTATCCAATTCTCTCTTCTATGTCATGCATTAACATGAATAACTCCCACTCCTCCATTTCCCAAGTTTAACAAAACATAGAGTAACTTCAGATATATTAGTCATGTAACTCAACTTTTATAACACACTTTTGTTGCATACCTAACCTTCTCTATATTCACATTAAGGAAAATTGGGTAGATAAAAAACCAATCCCTTCTCTGTCACGTGACTAGTTGTCTTTTGTGACACTTGAGCATATTGAATATCTACAAGTGACTTAGGTAACCAAAGGATTTCTAAGCCGAATTTCAGAGGGAAGGTGAAGTAAAGAAGGCCGAAATTCAAGGGAGGATAAATTATTTTGGTGATGCTTTATAAGGTATGTTATTTACAGGTCATCTCACCATTTTCACAATGAAAAAAAAATTGGAATGATTCGGACTGTGAAATTGGAAGGTCATTGAGGAAACATATCCAAATAGTGGTGGTATGAATTTCAACTTGTGGGTCGTTGTATTTTTGGAGTTACACTCCATGGAAAATAGGGTTTGTGGCTAGTCCTGAAACTAGTTTAAAACAAGTGTTTCAGGTAAAAACGTCATAACTTTTTCATAAAAGATCCAAATTCAGTAAGACCAAATGTGTTGGTTAGAGTACATTTTTTATTATTTTGTGTAAAATTTTCATATTCATACAACAAACATTTTGTGCAGGGAACGCTCTACAAGTTCTCTCTCTAGAATAAGCTAGAATTCAACAAGGTATGTCATTTTTTCTATAACTCCTTTTCTGAGAGGTTCCAAGTAGTAACACCTGGAGGAATTGCATAAAAAACATTGAAGAACATTGTGTACTATGTTCATATCTTTATTCACTACAGGTACATAGTTATGATTATTTCAAGTTAGGGTTGTTGACTAATCCAAAAACTAGTCATGTGAGACTAAAGTAAAGTTTGACGAAAATGCTAGTCTCTTGTTGTTAAAGTTAAGGAATGTTTGCAGGTTGAGGTACAGGTTGGTGCATGGTTGATGAACTTGTTTATGGTACAAGTTTATTAAAGGTTGTTTGGTGTAGGTTGGTGCATGGTTGATGCACTTGTTTATGGTACAGGTTGAGGGTCAGGTTGATGCATGGTTGATACATGGTTCAGGTTATTGGTTCATGTTGTTTGGTGCAGGTTTATTGGTACAGTTTTACAGCAGTGTATCTCACAGTGATAGTGTGACAGTGGTTCCATCATTCTACTTATACATCAAGGCGATTGGATAGGGAAAGGACAGGTGGTTCTAGCCACCTTCTGGTTGTAGCCGGAGAACATAGAGGGTTGTAGCCTCCTTCTAGTTGTAGCCATAGAATTGGGGAGTTAGAGCTTCCCTCAGGTTGTAGCCTAAGAAACTAGAGGGTTGGAGCCTCCTTCTAGTTGCAACTAGAAAACAAAAGAAGTTGGTGCTTCCAATAAATGTAACTCTTCAAGACATATAAGAAAAATCATTCTGTGGTTTTCTCCCACTTTGGGTTTCCACGTAAAAACATTGGTGTACTGTGTGTATGATTGTTCATTTGTTCATTGTTTATTTACTCTGCAAATATTGGATGATAATTCTACATTGATATAACACTTGCATTATATGGTTAAAAAGGATTAGATTGCTCTATTATTGATTCACCCCCCTCTCAGTAATCCAACAATTGGTATCAAAGTGAGGTTCCTTCATAAATCAGTTTAACCACTGAAAGGTAGATCACGGAGAGAAACAACATGTATAAAAATGGAATACTAATGTTCAATGGTCAGAATGGTTTTAAGTATGAGATGTGGAGCAGAAGGATGGAAGTATTTTTACAAGCACGGGGACATTATATTTGGCTATCATTTGTTACAGGATATGATAGTTCAAAAAGGGAAAAGACTCCAGACAAGAAGCAATTGAAGAAGAATAAAAAAATAGTAATGGATTTCATCTGGGAAGGATTACCTAATCCTGTAAGAGAAAAGGTTGGTAAATGTTCATCAGCCAAATAACTTTGGGATAAGTTACATGACATATATTCTTCACCCATCGCAGATTCATAAAATGCCAAAGAAGATGCAGATACAGAACAAGAAGAAATATTCTCACCATGTCAGACAAATTCAGAAGAGGTAGAGTATGAAGAAGCATAAGTTGATTACAGAGAAAAATTGTTAAGTGCAATTGAATATCTAAAGAAAAAAAGAGACCAAAACAAGTCATACAAGAAAGAATTGATGAAGAAAAAGGAAAGTGTTCAAGGTTCTGAAAAAGATCAGCAGGTTATCAATAATTTAACAGCTCAACTAGAAGAGGACGGAAGAATTGAAGAAAATCTAGAATATCAAAAGAAATGCTTAGAAGCCAACATAGCAGCACAAAAGGAAGAAGCAGAAGAGAGAGAAAAGATATTGATGGATCATCTCAAGTAAAGAACCAATGACTTAAACCAACTTGAGGAAGAGTTTAGTCAAGAAGAGAGAAGACCAAAAGAAGAAATAATTACATTGAAAATCCAAATTGAAGAAGCAAAGAGAACAGAAGAGGTCATGAAGTCTCAGATAATGAAAAAAGAAGAAGAGGTTGAGAATCTTGAAGAAGAAGTTGTCACACTAAGAGTCAAAATCGTCAAGCTCAACAAGAACTTTGAAGAGACAGAAACATCCACATCAGTTGTAGAGAATGAAAAGAAGCACTCTACATTGCTAGAAAAGAAGAATGAAGAAAATAGAAAGAGTTATGCATAAGTACTCAAAGGAAGGAATCACGGTCAACCAGAATCTAAGAAAACTAATAAAGATACATCGTCAAGAAGACCATCCATGTTCAAGCCACGAAGAAGCTTCAATCATGATCATGATCAGTCAAGGCAGAAATTCAAAAGGACTACACCACAAAGAAGATCATTCACTCGCAGGTATGCAAATTTATTTTAGGGTCATTGTTTTTATTGTACCAACTTTGAACATAAGGTTGCATATTGAAGGGATTATAAAAGAAATGTTCAAGCAATAAATTCCTATGCGGCCCCACGTAACATTGAATGTTACAAATATCAAAACTATAGACACATAGCTCATGATTGTAGAAGCATGATCGATACTTCCATGAAAGAGAACACTGATATCAGATAAAAGAAAGTATGGATAAGAAAACATGAAGAACAGGTGAACAAAGACTAGGTCCCAGAGATCACAAGATTGGAAATAAAACGAGATGAAGAAAAATCTACAAAGAAAAAGAAGGATCTCAGATATAGAAAGGTTTGGAAAATAAATGAAAGAAAAGAAGGACAAGTAAATAAGGAACGGGTTTAAGAGATTGTACTTTCAGGTATTGTAGTGAAAGATAAATCCATAGACAGAAAAAAAGAAGTCAGCGCTTAGAGAGATGATGAATCTACCAATGAAGATGATGATGATTACACATCAGAGCATGAATTGTTCTAAGCCATCCAGCTTAGAGACTTCCAGGTAATATGAATATTAGACAGGGGAATCTATGTGATAGTTGTGACAGACCAAAGAACCATCCTTCGAGTAGCTTGCAGAGTTTGAGAAGACAGATCCATAGTAGTCAGTTAGCAGAAGTACAGTTTGATAGATTAATCAAGACTTTCGTGATAGTATAGTGATAAATGGGTCAGCATTATGGACAGTTGCACAAGTAGAGTCTTGGACAGTATGGACAGAGATGGATTTGTAAGAATACTTAGCAGGTTTGGATAGATATATGAAATTGGATGAGAGAATGGATTCATAGATTGGTTCAGAGAGTGTTTCAGAGGCAAAGGAACATCATCATAATGGATGATAATTACACGGGAAATGGCTCAAACAATGTTAATGGATTCCAAATTGACAGATATTTTTTGGACACATGCAGTGCATACAACAGTTCACATTCAAAATAGAGTAACACTTAGAAACAACAATGACAAAACTCCCTACAAACTATGGAAAGGAAGCGCAGACAAAAACCTCTACATCAAGGTAATTTAAGGTATTATTTTATTAATTGAAATTTATGTTGATGATATTGTTTTGGAAGTACTAATGACAGGTTAAGCCATAAATTTGCAAAGGATATGTGGAATGAATTTGAAATGTCATTACTTGGAGAACTATCCTTCTTTTTGGGTCTTCAGATATGTCAAAGCAACTAAGGAATTTTTATTTCTGAAACTAAGTATATCAGAGAAATGTTAAAGAGGTTCGGAATGGAAGACTGCAAACTCGTTACCACTCCTATGCAAACCAGTTGCAAGTTGAGAAAAGATGATGATTCAAAGTCTATAGACCAGAGGAAATGCAGGTCAATGTTTGGTAGCTTACTATATGCGACATCATCTAGAGCAGATGCAATGCAGGCAGTTGGACAGGAGGCACGATTTCAAGAAGCACCAAAGGAATCACATGTATTAGAAGTGAAGAGGATTTTCAAATATTTCAAAGGAATAGAAGAGTTTGGATTATGGTATCCAAAAGGAAAGGATCTATCACTTATTGCCTACACAGATGCAGATCAGGCAGGTTGCATTGATGACCGACGAAGCACTAGTGGAGCATCGTTCTACTTGGGTGAATGTTTAATATCATGGTTAAGCAAGAAACAATCATCAATATCCTTATCTACAGTCGAGGCATAGTATATAGCAGAAGAAACATGTTGTACATAGGTTCTATGGATGAAACAAACTCTAACAGATATGCAAGTTGAGTATGATGAGCCCATTTCAATCTATTGTGATAATACAAGTTCCATCAGTATCTCAAATAACCCAATGATGCACTCCAAGACGAAGCACATTCCAATCAAGTATCACTTTCTATGGGAACAGGTTGCAGATAAGAACATCAGAGTTGAATATGTGGGCACAAAAGAACAAGTGGAAGACATATTTACAAAACCACTTCCACAGGAAGCCTTTGAGTATCTTCACCAGAGACTAGGAGTAATTTCTACTCCAAAATGAATGTTTTTGAATGCTTATCTTATATGTCTTAGATGTGCATGAGGAAGCACCATAAATAGGACAATTCAGGTTGGGAGATCAGTTTCAAGAATAGTTCAGTTAGGGGGAGTATCCACAAGGACAGTTCAGTTAGGGGGAGTAGCCCCGGATGGAAAGATACCTTTTCTATTGATGACAAAGGGGGGGATATTTATCACATGCAGGATAGAAATGCTTGGAGAGAGATCACAGAGGCATGTAGATAGGGGGAGCAACCCAAGGAGAGTTCAATTAGGGGGAGCATCCTCAAAGGGAGATGCCCTTTTTCCATTGATGTCAAAGGGGGAGAGATAGAAACATTGATGAGGAGTATAAGCATGAATGTTATCATGACTAAGTGTTGTCGTCAATGTTGGTGTTGCCATCAATGCCAAAGGGGGAGATTGTCAGACAATTGGCTTAGGTTAATGGAAAATTGGTATGAATTTTTGGTTTTCATTGATGTCAACCATTAGAGAGTGATATTTTAGATTGATTTCAACCCTTAGTGATTGATGTAAACCCTTGGAGAAAGTCTGGTAGTGAATTCTGGTAGCACCCAGGTTTGGGCAATGGACCCAAGTTTGTTTGATGTATAATTGTATGAGTTTTGATATATTTGCAGGTAAGACTATTCTATATGGATAGTACATGTCATGCCATTTCTGGTGGTATATGGAATTTCATATAACTCCTCATGGTTTGAGAATTATGGCCTTACGAATTTGGAGGACCCTCATATCTTGGCTTGAAGCCCCAAAATGTCAAAGAAGTCAAAGTTCTTGCAAAGAAGAAATTATTTAAATAATAAAGTGAAGTGACAAAGTCAAAAGGATTATTTAAATAATAAAGTGAAGTGACAAAGTCAAAGAGGATTATTTAAATAATAAAGTGAAGTGACAAAATCAAAGAGGATTATTTAAATAATAAAGTGAAGTGACAAAGTAAGGAGGATTATTTAAATAATAAAGTAAATGGAGACCTTTCTAATTATGGGAAGTGGTTATAAGAAGGTTAACCCTAAAATGTAAAAAATGGGTTAAGTGGTCAAGTGGCTATTGGATACATGGACAAGTGGCAAATTGGGCAAAGTTGGACATAGGTGACTATGTGGACAAAGTGGCCTAGAAGATGCTTCTAAGGAAGATACTTGGAGAGTATAAATAAGAGGCAAGGCGCTCTCATTTTAATAACACTTGAGAATATTGAATATCTACAAGTGACTGAGATAACCAAAGGATTTCTAAGCCGAATTTCAAAGGGAAGGTGAAGTAAAGAAGGTCAAAATTCAAGGGAGGATAAATTATTTTGATGATGCTTTCTAAGGTATGTTATTTATAGGTCATCTCACCATTTTCACAATAACTCTTTTTTAGAATGATGCAGACTGTGAAATTGGGAGGACATTGAGGAAACATATCCAAGTAGTTGTGGTACAAATTTCATCTTGTGGGTCATTGTATTTTTGGAGTTACACTCAGTGGAAAATAGGGTTTGTGGCTAGTCCTGAAACTAGTCTAAAACAGGTGTTTCGGGTAAAAACGTCATAACTTTGTCATAACATATCCAAATTTAGTAAGACAAAATGTGTTGGTTAGAGTGCACTCTTTAGTATTCTATGTAAAATTTTCATATCCATACAACAAACATTCAGTGCGGGGCACGCTCTACAAGTTCGCTCTCCAGAATAAGCCATAATTCAACAAGGTATGTGATTTTTTCTATAACTTCTTTTATGATAGGTTCCAAGTAGTGACACCTAGAGGAATTGCATAAAACACATTAAAGAGCATTGTGTAATATTTTCAAATATTTATTCACTACAGGTACATAGTTATTATTATTTCAAGTTAGGGTTGTTGACTAATCCAAAAACTAGTCATGTGAGACTAAAGTAAAGTTTGATGAAAATGATATTCTCTTGTTGTTAAAGTTAAGGAAGGTTTGTAGGTTTAGGTATAGGTTGGTGCATGGTTGAGGCACTTGTGTATGGTACAAGTTGATTACTGGTTGTTTGGTATAGGTTGGTGCATGGTTGATGCACTTGTTTATGGTACAGGTTGATTACAGGTTGAGGTACAGGTTGATGCATGGTTGATACATGGTTCAGGTTAGTAGTACAAGTTGTTTAGTGCATGTTTATTGGTACAGTTTTACAGTAGTATATCTCACAGTGATAGTGTGACTGTGGTTCCATCATTCTACTTATACGTTAGGGTGGTTGAATGGGGCAAGGACAGGTGGTTGTAACCACCTTCCAGTTGTAGCCAGAGAACATAGGGGGTTGTAGCCTCCTTCTGGTTGTAGCCAGAGAATTGGGGAGTTGGATCTTCCCTCAGGTTGTAACTTGAGAAACTAGGGGGTTGGAACCTCCTTCCAGTTGCAACTGGAAAACAAAGGAAGTTGGTGCTTCCAATGAATGTAATTCTTCAAGACATATAAGAAAAAGCATTATGTGGTTTTCTCTCGCTTTGGGTTTCCACAAAAAAACAACGGTTTACTGTGTATGTGTATGATTGTTCATGTGTTCATTGTTTATTTACTCTCCAAATATTGGATGATAATGCTACATTGTATAACACTTGCATTATATGGTTAAATAGCATTAGATTGCTATATTATTGATTCACCCCCTTCTCAGTAATCCAACATCTCCTAGGACTAAGTTGATTTTAAGTATGATTTGATTAAGTCTCCAAGGTTTCTATAGAAACTAGAAATGGAGAAAAATAATAGAAAGCAAATTACATTTACCTATGTATTATACCTAAAAGTATATTGCCCATTTATTTGTAATTAACCTAAATATATAATTGTTCTTAACTATTATAAGTAATTCAAAAGACATCATGTCCACGTGAATGGTTGCATCTCATTTACTCTGTGGCATATATAATTGGTATCCATTTATCAATGTAACATGTCAAGGAATAATCGAATTTATATTTATTTAATGTGATTCTCTCTAAATTGGTATCAGAGCTTGAGGGATACCAATATGTTTTTTACACATTTTCTGAAGCAAGCATAGAAAGAACTAACAATGATAATATGGAAATTAAGAAATTATGCAAAGAATTATGTGAAGTTATTAACCATCGAAATTTTCATGGGGAGTTTTCCGATAAGGATTAAGATGACCATAAATACAAAAATGATGAAGATAATTTACGTGAAGAGGAATTAAGCAGGATGTCTTGTTCTAGGAAAAAATTATTTCCAATTCCAAGTATGGGTGTAGAAAATGACAAATTTAATTCTCTACCCCTTTGATTCAACCATAGTTGTAATGGTGTAGTAAAAACAAGTTGTGATAATTCCAAAAAAAAGCGGAATAATTCTCGTAATCACACTAAGATATTAGCTGGCAGAAGTAGATGTGAAACTGGTAGATTAACAAAAGTTCGCGATGTGTGGATATACAACCACGTATTGGATATATGAACCTTAAACTATAAAATCAAATCAAGAATGTTCATCAATACTTACCCACCGTCAGCAATGAAGTAGAAGAAGAGCATGCGCTACTAGAATTAGTCCTTGTTTTACACTGTAATTTAAAACCAGTTAATAATTGATCGATATCGATGGAATAAATGTTGATGGTTTGAGATATAAAGAACCTACTAAGATTAATCTATGCCTTCTTGATGTTAACCATGTTTTCCAAAAAATTGTTGATCCACCAAAGGTTGTGGATGTTCTCGGAGGAACTAGACATAAGCAAAATTATGAAGGTGATGAAGAGGGGAGGAGGTATGATCAAGAACTTGAAACCCATTTGGATCAATCTTGTGAGCGGTGTGTTGCTACAAAATAAGGGAGTACAAAGAAATCATTTGAGTTTATGAAGTATCACATTGGGACAGACATTACATTAGGACCTATATGGATGGAATACATTACATTTTTAAAATTATTAGTGGCCACAACGATGCAACCATCTATATTGGATGTCGCCACCAAAGCCACTTTGAGGTTCTCTACTTCCATCCATGGCCACACTTAAGAATAATTAACTTACATTGGTTATTGACATGATGTAACTCTTTGGACTACAACTTGGATGTGATATGTCTTCTTCGCCTTGTCCAAACTATTTATTAAGGCACACTACAAAGCCTCATATTTAACGTATGTTCCCTTTGTGTTACTCGAAATCCATTGACTCAACTTCCACTAGATATGTTGATTCATGATATGGAATGATCTACACAAAAGGTTTCCTTTTCAACCAACATATCATCTTATCACTTATATGGTTGTCGGGGTCATGTGACTTATTCATGGACACATTTTTCAAATGGAGTTCCACCCTTGGTAGGTCATCATATGTTGGAAACTTTGACATATTTGGCTCAAAATCATCCACTTGTTGCAAGTATTCTATTATATCTAGAACAACAAGACACTTATAAAATTAATAATGAAGCCTTCCATGCATGGGAATGGTCATGAAGTGAGGGATGTGGAGGTAATGAAGAAGAGCATACAATAGTTAAAGAAAGAAACATTAAACTTGGGGAAGAGATGAAGAAACATAATAAAAATAGAAAATTATGTTGAAACAATGATTACGTGAGAAGGGGACAAATGAGAGACAAAAGATAAAAAATGCAATCCAAGAAAGATGAAGGGGATTATGAATCTGATGCATTTATATTTGTGTATGAAGAGGGTGGGTATGTCTATAGGAACAGACACATTGCAAACTCTTTGGCTAACCCTAAAATCATGAGCAATATCATGAGCAATTGTTAGTACAAAAGCATCATTATTGTTATAGCACAAATTGCCACATACATGGCCCAACCCTTTCCCTAGCTTATTAATCAAAATCCCAATTTCCCTCATCAAAGTCACCTAAAAAACTTTATTTTTTCTTATATATGTGAGTTTCCTTTGTGAAACACGCAAACATCTATGCCTTTCTATCTTGCAACTCGTGAATGCCCTTAAAAAATGGAAAAAATAAAATAATTCCACTTTTTTTGGGCGGGGATTTTGATTGGGCTCGTTTCCCAACCTCCCTAAGCCCATACCAAACAGAATTAAACCTCCTAAACCTCTCAAGGATAGTATAAATGCAACATTGGGGGCATGGATGAGAAGGAAGGAATAAGGTGCAAGATCATGCTAGCAAAATTTTAGCAAGATTCCCTAATCCCTTCATTCTATGAGTAGCATCCCATACCTAGAAACTCCTTTTCCATTGTTCCTTCCTTTATCTACATAACTACAGGGTGTGTTCCTATCCATGTTGAGTTATCCAAGGAAGAGACTCACCGTTGAGTTGATTCTTGAAGGTCTTTGGAGGAACCCGGGAAATTAGCTTTGAAACAATACAGAAGATTGGATCAGGTTGTAACTACCTTTCTCACATTGTTGTCAATAGAAGAGTTATTTTTCCCCCCATTATATGTTGCTTACAACAAGATTTATCCTGACTCTTCGGAAGGTAATGTGTTCTTTACTAGCATGTATGTAGGTTCTATTCCACCTACACATTGCATTTATTTGTATCGCTCGCATATCTACGATAGGATCCACCCCACTCATTTTCGACATCATACATTTCCAGTTGCTTAAAGGTGTTTCTTATGGATGGTAGAGCTTACCTCTCCATGGGTGTCCTAGTTGGTACCTCGCTGGAATTTTTGACACCTACATTTTAGTTTCTCTGTTTGATTTGAAGATCTCTTTAGTCCCCCCATGTCTTTGTGTTGAGGCCTCATGACTTCCTCTCAATCTTTTTCTGGCTAACTCACCTTTGAGGGCTTCCCAATTGTGTTGAGTTGTAATTGCATTGCATGTTAATCACTCGTGCTTTTAGGCCTAATGACGGATTCAACTTGATCTTGTTTAACCAATTGCTTATGTATTCATATTAGTTGCTCACCTTGCAATTTATGCCTTTGTGACTCAACACCATAACCCTGGAGGGAACATTCCCCGAGTATCCTTATCATGCACATGATTCCTTTCATTGAGCATAGGTATGTTCCTTGCGGTTTGGAACTAGATTGCGTACCCACAACACTCATTTCCTCCACTATACTATAACATTATTTTATTATTTTTCAGGCTTTAATAATATGAAAAGACCAAAAAAAACAAAAATAAGGGGGGAAAGGGTCAAACTCTTTTCTTGGAAACAGTTTTTTCACCCTTGAACAAAGCACAATCTTGAGTCAGTATCTCATCATTTTGGGTCTAGTATGGATTTAGGATACTTTTTCTCATTGTTGAATATAATATCCTGCGGTTGGTTATTCTTCCAACCATATGAAGTGTTTGTTGATGCCTCTTGTATCACAATCATATCCCAGTTTATAATCCATGCTACCTAAGTCACATAATGTGTCATGATTTTGTTCAAGGGAAGTTTCATCTTGAGTCGGCCATTCTACAGTTAGTCTCTGACCTTGTGTGTCAGCCTTCCCAAGTCATTCAAGTCCATCTCATCATCACAAGTATCTATGTCCTTTACCTGTGCTAGTATAGAAGGTCCCCATTGACTTCTTGCCGACAGGTCTGCTCTTATCGACTCTGACACATTTCTCTAAGAGTATGACCTAGAGTTGCACCCTGGGAATAATTTCATTATTGATAGGTGAACTTGCACTCAGCAGATGAAAAAACAGCATTGGTCAGTGACTGAGCGGTTTCCCTTGTGTTCAATGTCAAAAATAATCATCACACATAGGGATTTGTGTGGTACCTTGGTTTCCATTTGACCCCATTAGTGGATCCATCGTCTGTGTCAGTAGTATTCATCATTATCTAATATTCAGAGAGTCTTTTTCATGTGTTATTTTCATCTGGTGCATGCCAAAGTCATACCTCTATATGGTCCTTACAATATTTTCCATCCAAGTCCTTCCAAATCTTTGCCCTTCTACTACCCCTCGTGCTAGATGATGGAGGATTCCTTAATTCCTTCCTTCCAGCGGATCCCTTCTTATCAACTTCGACACATATTCCTCTGGGATATGTATCTAGAGTCATATTGGTACCTTGGGGCTTGCAGTCATCAGTGGTAAGTTCCCTCGCTATGGAGAGTGGGAATACATCAATGTCCCCTACTCGGTAGATTCTACCAGGTGTTCGACATCAACTCGTTTATTCACACTTTTTATATTGTACCATGGTACCTTGACACCATTATCACCATTTTTGGGTTGTCTCATGTTTGTTAACAATCTACATTAATGACCTGTAATCAAACAGTGTCTCACTTTGTTTGAACCCAACACATCTATTCGCATGGTGTAGACTCGTACCACAATGGATTATTTTGAATACTTCAGGTGAAGTGTGAGAATCACATATTTTGTGCTCCTACCCTACATATTGTACCACTCCATAGACATTGGTACTTGCAAAGGATTAGCTTGTTCACTCCATTGGTCCCAGATATCCTATGTTCTTGATTTTGAGACATAGCTCCATTGTGTCTCTCTTCATGGCTATGATCTATTTTCACATGGATCCACTGTGTATTTCTCATGGCCATGTTTGTTGCTTTATATATATCACATGGATCCACTATGTATTGCTTGTGGCCATGGAAATTAGTCATACTTTCATATATTCCATGGATCTGCAATATGCTTGATTTGGCGGTCATGTTTACACTACTCCTGAGCATGGGTATGCCCAACTTGGGAAGAGAACACTCTTACTTTCTTTTGGTTGATGCTTTCTATTTTTGGATCAGTTGTCTCAGGAACCATGATGGATTACTTCATTGCATCCTCGCCTCTTATAGTTATAATGTATTTCGTCCATCACTTTCCCTTATACCCTCACACATTAGGGGGCATATGTTATAGCACAAACTGCCACACCTATGCATTTGTGACATGACCCAACCCTTTCCCTAGCTTGCTAATTAAAATCCCAATTTCCCTCATCAAAGTCACCTAAAAAACTTGACTTTTGCTTATATCTGCGGTTTTCCTTTGTGCAACACATAGACATCTGCGCCTTGCTAGATTGCAACCCGCTGATGCCCTCAAAAAATGGAAAAAATAAAATAATTCCACTTTTTTGGGTGGGGATTTCGGTTGGGCTTGTTTACTGACCTCCCTAAGCCCGTACCAAATGGAATTCAACCTCCTGAACCTCTCAAGGATGTTATAAATGCACCATTGGGGGCATGGATGAGAAGGAAGAACTAAGGTGCAAGATCATGCTGGGAAAATTTCAGCAAGCTTCCCTAATCCCTTCATTCACTACGCAGAGATCGGAGTGTTGGGAGTCTGGTTGTCATTGATTTCAATAGTGCTCAGGACACAAGTTCAAATAAATGGCACTGCATCACGTAGAGATTGCACAGGACACAAGCCCAAAGAAATAGCATAGAGATCGCGCAGAACACAAGCTCAGGAGAAATATTGTTGCATCACACAGAGATCGAGCCATTGAAAAATATTCTAGATCAATAGTGATAGATGAAATATGGGTCATCCATCTCACCAAACGACTAATTCAAAGTCGTTAGATTAAGCAGCCTAGAGCCATGATCCAGGAAGGAGACATGTGGAAAAATATATAGATGACATGTGGCCCAATCAACTGGTGACAAGCGGCAAGGCCCATTTGGAACATAAAGTTCATGAAAGTCATGAATCAAGGTGACATGTGGCACACATACTATGGGTCCATGTCAATTTAGGTGACGTTATCATGCCACGCCACTCGATGATTATAGCCTCTGAGATCGTCCAGCTTCTACTATCATCAAAAATGTCGAAGGTCGGAATAACTAAATCACATAGACCGTCGATCTAAGATCCCTTCGAGGCTTTTCTCAATTGTTAGATCAAGTAGTGGAAGGATGGCACAAGCACTTTGATAGGTATAACTCTGGGGGAGTTGAATGACTTTACAGTTGTAATATTACGAAGTACCAGAGCATCGAAGTCCTGAAATCTCTCCAACTATCGGATCAAGGAGGAACTTCGAGTGAATTCTTGACCATCCAATCAAGTATAGTGGAAGGACAGGGCAAGCCACAAACTCCTAGAGTCCTGGAAATCTCGAAGCATCGAAGGCCGAAGTCATGAAATAACGTTGGTCGTTTATCTAAGATCCTTCAGAATATTTCTCGACCATTCGATCGAGCACAGTGGAAGAATAGCATAAGGAGTATTATCAACTGACAACAACCAGTTTCCCACTCTTGATGACCACTTCGATAGGTCAAACTCTGGAAGAATGCAAGGATTGCAAAGGCCATAAATCCCGAAGGCCGAAGTACCGGAGGACTTGGTTCCAGCATCGGTCGCGTGATAAGGTAAAGAAGCTAATAAGGAACGCAAAGGGCCTAGAATTAAATAATCCCTCAGACATTTGAATATGGTCCCATGTAGAAGAATAAAGGAAGAAAGAGAAAGTGCTAGCAAAACAACGCTTGGAATGGATAAGCCTATGGTTTTGAGCCCGTGGTCACATAAAAGAAATATAAAGCTCATGGGGCTTAACTATGTTTCTAGTAGGAAACCCAATAAGAACACCATTGTTGTAATTGATAAAGGCTAAGAAGCGTGTTCACCATTGCGGCCACAAAGATAAAGAAGCATGTCTACGAGTACCACTTGAGAATATGATTCTTAATATAGTTTTCTATTAAAAAGATA
>JASDQU010437596.1:91208-101418 GCA_032191745.1 Picea mariana | reverse complement strand
ATGCTCATGAATTTAGTTGTTATTGCATTTCTTAGTTTAATTCTTAATTGTAGTCTTTTATTTTCTTTCCCTAACTCTTTTCTTTACAGCTGTCCTGCTCAGCAGACCCAACTGAGCTTGCAAGAACCTCTATTTTTCTCACTAAGGTGACAAAAGAGGCGCAACAATTATTATGAAGTACTAACCAAGATTGCATGTATCATTCTTCTTGTTGTGTTGTCTCAAGCAAGTGCTTTTCTTTTCTTTGGTTATACTCTATTATTGGTTGTTTAGTCGGGACTATCTGATTGGCGGTAATATGTGAGGGGGAAATTTGTCTTTGTACTATTATCCTTTTCCCTTTCAAAACCCCAGGTTACCAGGGATGTCTCCCCTGGGCCTAGCCTCCCTAAATAGAAAGAGCCTCCCCATTGTGGTGACATTGGGTGGGGAAGGTTCCTATTTCACCAGTTTGACCTACTATTCTTTAGCCTTTCTTGCATCTACAAATTGTGCGATAACAAAGCCCATTCCAATATATTGTGATAATACAAGTGCCATTAGTATCTTAAAAAACCCGGTGATGCACTCCAAGACAAAGCACATTCCAATCAAGTATCACTTTCTACGGGAACAAGTTGCAGAAAAGAACATTAGATTTGAGTATGTGGGCACAAAAGAACAAGCGACAGACATCTTTACAAAACCACTTCCACGGGAAGCCTTTGAATATCTTCACCAAAGACTTGGAGTTATTTATGCTCCAAAATGAATGTTTTTTGAATTTTTTTTGAATGATTATCTTATATGTCTTAGATGTACACGAGGAATCTCCATAAGAGTACAATTTAGTCAGGGGGAGCAGCCCTAGATGGAAACATACATTTTCAGTTGATGACAAAGAGGGAGAGATTTATCATATGTAGAGGATAGAGGCATGGTTCAAGGGGGAGCAGATTTATCATATGCAGAGGACGAAGGCATGGTTTCAAGGGGAGCACGAGTGATATGATTTCAGTATTGCATCAGAGTGTTGCCATCAATGCCAAAGGGGGAGATTGTTGATTAAGGTTGGTTATCATTAATGTCAACCCTTGAAGAAAGACCCGTAGAAAAAAGGTTTGGGTAATGGACCCAATATTGTTTGATGTAAATATGACTCATTATTGTTTGTTCATGGTTGATAATAAGTAAATATGGATGAACTCCAAAGTGGTCCCCTTATGGTGAAAGCCCTCACAGGAAGATGCTTTGCGGAGTAAGAGAACCCATGCTTATTTTTGGAATAATGAGATGAAGGACAATGAATTTTTCAGGGAAAATATCCTATATGGATAGTTCTTTTCATGCCATTTCCGGTGGTATGTGGAACGTCACATAACTCCTCACGGTTAGAGAGTTATGGCCATGAGAAGTTGGAGACCCCAAGTTTGGGTAATGGACCCAAGTTTGTTTGATGGGTAATGGTATGAGTTATGATATATTTTCTGATAATACTATTCTATATAGATATTACATGTCATTCCATTTTTGGTGGTATGTGGAACATCACATAACTCCTCACGGTTTGAGAGTTATGGCCTTACGAAGTTGGAGGACCCTCATATGTCATCTAGAAGCCCCAAAAGGTCTAAGTAGTCAAAGACATTTAAGAGATTTTCAAAGGTAAATAATAAAGTGAAGTAATGATTTTATTATAATTCAAAGTGAATACAAAATAAATTATTTCAATAATAAATTTAATGGAGAAATTAGAAGTGGGTTTACCCTAAAATAAGGAAAGTGGGGCCAAGTGACCTAGACGATGTTTTTAAGGAAGCTACTTGGAGAGTATAAATAAGAAGCTAGGCTCTCTCATTTTAATAACACTTGAGAATATTGAATACCTATAGGTTTTTTAGGTAACCAAATGATATCTAAGCCAAAATTATGAGGAAAGTGAAGAAAAGAAGGCCAAAATGCAAGGAAGGATAAATTCTTTTGATGGTGCTTTCCGAGGTATGTTATTTACAGGTCATCTCACCATTTTCTCTATAAAAAATTTTATATAATGATTCAAATCCTGAAATTTCTATTCCATTGATAAGACATATCCAAGTATATGTGGTAAAAATTTCAGCTTGTGGGTCATTGTATTTTTGGAGTTACACTCTGTGGAAAATAGGGTTTGTGGCTAGTCCTGAAACTAGTCAAAAGCAGGTGTTTCGGGTAAAAACGTCATAACGTCTTCAAAAAATATACAAATTCAGTGAGACAAAATGTGTTGGTTAGATTACCATATTTAGTATGTTTTGTAAAATTTTTAGATAATTTCAAAAAATATTCTATGCAGGACACACTCTACAAGGTCGCTCTCTAGAATAAGCTAGAATTTAGCAAGGTATGCCATTTTTTTCTATAACTCCATTTTTGAGAGGTTCCAAGTAGTGAAACTTGGAGGAATTGCATAAAAAAAATTGAATAACATTGTGTATCAGTTTCAGATATTTATACATTACAGGTACAAAGTTATGATTACTTCAAGTTAGGGTTGTTGACTAATCCAAAACTAGGCATGTGAGACTAAAGAAAAGTTTGATGAAAATGGTAGCCTCTAGTTGTTAAAGTTAAGGAAGGTTTTCAGGAATGTGATCATATACACCAGATCTATTACAGAGCTACAAATCAGATTTGGATGATGAAATTGATGAGAGATTTTGGTTGAGGTACATGTTGAGTACATGGTTGAGACAAGTAGTTGATGAGTTGGCACATACATGAGGTGTATAGTTGATGATATTGGTACATATTGATGAGTCATAGTTGATGAGTAGTTGACACATGATTGGTACATACTTGGTACATGGTTGGATGCACTTGTTTATGGTATAGGTTGATTACAGGTTATTTGGTACATGTTGGTGCATGGTTGATGCACTTGTTTATGGTACATGTTGATTACAAGTTATTTGGCACAGGTTGGTGCATGGTTGATGCACTTATTTATGGTACAGGTTGATTACAGGTTGAGGTACAAGTTGATTCATGGTTGATGCATGGTTCAGATTTATTGGTATAGGTTTACAGCGGTATATCTCACAGTGACAGGTTGACAGTGGTTCCATCATTCTACTTGTATTTCAGGGTGGCAGGACGGGCCAAGGACAGGTGGTTGTAGCTGAAGAACATAGGGGGTTGTAGCCTCCATCTGGTTGTAGCCATAGAATTGGGGAGTTGAATCTTCCCTCAGGTTGTAGCCTAAGAAACTAGGGGATTGGAGCCTCCTTCCAGTTGCAGTTGGAAAACAAAGGAATTTGGTGCTTCCAATGAATGTAATTCTTCAAGACATATAAGAAAAAGCATTCAGTGGTTTTCTCTCGATTTGGGTTTCCACGTAAAACACTGGTGTACTGTGTATGTGTGTGATTGTTCATTTGTTCATTGCTTATTATTGGATGATAATTCTACATTGACATAACACTTGGATTTTTTGGTTAAAAAAGATTAAATTTCTTTATTACTGATTCACCCCCCTCTCAGTAATCCAACAGTAAGGAGTTCTTTCTGCAAGTGCAACCAAAATTTGTCTCCCACCTGAAACTTGTGTGGCACCCAGCATTGAACTTTTGTAAAATATCCTGAACCTGTTTGCGAATGTGTTGGATCCGCTCAATGAGCCAGGTGGCTTTTTGAGCTTCAGTTTGAGCATGGGACGAGTATTCCTGGGTGGCCGCAAGGGATAGTGTAACATCCATGGGATCCAATGGTTGAAATCCAAACCTTACCTGAAAGGGGTTGTGGTCGATTGAGCTATGTATGGCTCTGTTGTAGCTGTGTTGAACATAGGGAAGACTCTCATCCATGTGCGAGAATTCTTAGAATTGTACATACGCAAGATATGCATGATCATTCGATTGAATACCTTAGTTTGGCCATCCGTTTGGGTGTGGAAGGCAGTGGATTTGGTGAGTTTGGTGTCCAAAAATGACCAGAGGATTGACCAAAATGTGTTGAGGAACCGATTGTCCCAATATTAGATAATGGTTTTTGGTGTCCCAAAATTTACCCATACTCATTCAAAGAAGAGCTTGGCAGTGGCCTCCTCTGTCATGCTCTTCTTGTAGGAAACCAAAATCACCATCTTGGAAAAGTGATCAACAACCACAAAACCACAGTCATTTCCATGCTTGGTTGACATAAGGACTGACATGTAGTCCATTGAGATGGATTCTCAGGGCCTGTCAAGAGTAGGTAGAGGGATGTACATGCCTTGTTTCTTAGTGACTAGTTTGGAAATGGTGCATGAAGTGCAGAACCTGATATACTTGTTGACATCCTCTCCAATTTTCCACCAGTAGAAATGTTTCTACAACACTGCTACTATCTTTTCCATGTCGAAGTGTTATGCCACCCGACTATATTGGGATTCCAAAATTATCTTCGCTCGCTCGCTTGATGGAACACAGAGATGGCCTGGCACAACAACCCATCTTGAATATGGAAATTAGTGACCGATGTGTTTGTACCCAACATATGGTAGGTGGTGGCGAAGCTAGGATCTTTCTCATAGAGTTGGGACCATTCGGAGGTCTCGTGGTTGTAAGAGTCTAGCACCGTGGTGAGTGACATGACTGGAGGTCGGCTAAGACTATTAATGATGTGGTTGGTACTTCCTGTCTTATACTTGATGTTGAGGTGGAACTATTGCAAGTATGTGGACCACTTATGATGGAGGTCATTATGCAATTTTCCTTGTGTCTACATTAACTGCAACAAATTATGATCAATGTGGATGATTGTCTCCTTCTTGAGAATGTAATGCGTCCACTAGTGACAGATTTTCACAATGGAGTACATTTCTTTGTCGTAAGTGTTGATATTATGGTAGTTGTGGTAGGTATCAACCTCCATGTGTAACCTATTGATAGATTAGAATATTTTGGAAGCTAGAGAAACCCTAAACAAATGTGTAATAACCCTAGAAGACAAGTCCACTCAATAAAAGAATTAATATTAAAGTATTAGTATTTAGAAGGAGAAGTCAACATAGACATGTGACAAAGAGCACTATAAATAGAGGGTACTTGAGTTCATTTGTACACACACTTTCACTCAAGCAAGTGGTGCGCAAGTCTATAGGAGTGCAGCTGCAACAACTGGTATTTAGTCTTTGGTCTTTGGTTTGGGACTTTCTGCTTGGTACACTATCTTTCGAGAGAGGTGTGCTCTCTCTTGGTTATCTATTAGACCTAGTGCTGCTTCCAGAATCATTTTATCTATCAAATGTTATGATGCTCAGGGGTGCCTGTGTGCCTATGGTTGGGTGACAATATTGTGATATTGTCTATGGTTAAACGAAAAAATGAAATAATTTAACAGTAATTAGGGTACTTGTAGATGAAATATGATAGTATCTCACTATGCTAGGCCACAGGGTGTCTGTGATGAATCATAATTGCATCCATAGCATAGTTTGAAGCATATTTATTGATCTCAAAGGGTTTTTGCAGGTCGGGTAATGAGGGCACTGGGGCTGAGCACAAGTGTTTCTTCAAATACTCAAACGATTGTTGTTGTGATAGGCCACACACAAAATTTTCCTTACCACCACCTTTAGTTACTTGGTTGAGGGTCCATGCAATATGGGAGAGTCCCAACATGAACCTAATATAGAAATTGGCAAGGCCCAAGAATCTCTGAAGCTCAGTGAGCGTGGTTGGGGTTGGCCAGTCATGGATGACCTGGATCTTAGCTGGATCCACATGCACACCATTCTCATTAACAATGTATCCTAGGTACTCGACCTTGTCCATGCCGAAGAACATTTTTTCCAAGGTGGAATATAACTTGTGTTGCCGCAGAGTGTGTAGAACCTGCTAAATATGCTACAAGTGTTCTGCCCAGGTCTTTATGTAGATGAGGATGTCATCCAGATACACCACCACAAAATAATTTGTGAATTGTTACAAGATATCACCCATCATCCTCATGAAAGTTGTTGGGTCATTCATCAAACCAAAGGGCATGGTCAACCATTCAAAAAGACCTTGTTTTGACTTGAAGGAAGTCTTCCATACATATGTTTGCTCTATTGGGACCTGATGGTAGATAGACTTTATATCAATATTACTGAAGTATTTCCCCCCTTTGAGTTGATCAAGGAGATCTTCGATTTGGGGAATCGGGCACCAATTCCTGAATGTGATTTTATTTAGGGCCCAATAATTAATGCATAGCCGCCAAGTCCCATATTTCTTCTACACAAGCATGATTGGGATTCCACAATGTGATGAGTTGGGTCAGATGTGCCCCTTTTGGAGAAGTTCTTTAATATGAGGCTTGATCTCCTCATTTTCTAATAGAGAGAGGGGATAAACTGGCCCATTAGGTAGTGGTGTGTCAGGGGTTAGATCGATGGAATGATTGACCTAAAAATGAAAAGGTACCCCAGTAGGTGAGGAGAAGATGTCTTTGTATTCTTCTAAAACCTTATCCACTTGCTTCTGTTGCATGGAGAGGTTAGTGGTGGAGGCCAAAGATGTGGCTACAACATTTCGCTCACTCTTAGAGCAAATCATGAAGAAGAAAAACTTCCCAGTCTGAGAGATAACCTTCCTGCATTGCTCAGTAGAGATCAAGGAAATGACACTATATGTGACTACCTCAGGTATCCTATACAATTTCTTGTCCAAAGTAATAATAACACTACGAGGCCTAGACTCATATACAACATGACATTTTCATAAATAATGTTGTCCCAAAAGAACATCACAAACTTCAAGGGGAGCAACATCACACAATACCTCATCTTTGAAGGGCTTGATGTCGTAGGACATGCGACACTATTGGATGACACGAATATCAATTCCTTGGCGGAGCTATCTGATGGTGTAGGGCTGCAGGTGTGACGTTGTCGAAAGGGAAAATTGTTTGATGACCTCCAATGAGATGAGGTTCTTCTGGCTACTGCTATCAACGATGAAGTGCAATAGAGTTCCTTTTAACCACATATATGAATGAAAGAGGAACTTGCCTTCCTCTAGCTCGTTAGGTTCACTGGGCTGGATCTTGGTGGTAGCAATAGTGGCACTGGGTTACACATCAATGAATTGTCTACTCTTTTCTAGTTCTATCTCAGATTCGTAACCCACATCATAACAATGTTATTACAGAGGCTCTTATGGAAGTTGCACCACTTCCCAGTGTCTTTCCATTGTCCTTATTTGTATATAGATTATATTGGTTGTCCTGAGGTTGTCCCTCTTTTCTCTACCCTTTTTTCTACAGGTTGAGGCTTCCCTTGCTCTTCTTCTACTGTGAGGGGTTCCCAGACCCAAACTATCATGTTTTTTGTTTAAGCTTCTGCTCGATTTTGATGACATATCGATAGGTCACGCCCAAGGATGAGATGTACAGAAACTCAATTTCTTCCTTGATGTATCTATGCAGACCACTGCAGTACTTGAGCACTAGATGTTGCTCAAAATATTTGATACCCATATTGGTGCACAAGGTATGGAATATATTTATGAAATCTAGCACGACTTGGTATGTTTCCTGCCACAGTGTGGTCCATTTTGTATATAGGTCATCATAAATTCCAACATGGTAGTATTGTTCCTTAATGGCATCCCTGAAGGACTTACATGAGAGTGTGAATGTAAATAATGAGGGTTCCTATGTTTCCTTTTTCTCATATAAAGTCTCCCACCAATCTTTGACATGCGGGACTGCTTCGAGGAGCGCAAAAGTAATCTTTTCTCTATTGGAAAAGTTATGGAAAAAAAGATACCCTTCTAGTATATTCAACCATTTGTCTACAACATCTACGTATATATGACCTTAAAATGTAGGAATATCAAATTTGATATGTACCTTTAAGGGGGCGACGCCTCCGCTGGAAGAAGATGTGTCACATGTTGGTAGTCGTCGAAGGATTTGCGCAACACTATCATTCATCTTGTTCCTCTATTGCTTTAGGACTTCATCGAGAAACAATTTGAAATGATCTCCCGTCCTACTGTCTTTATTTTTCTCCTTCCATAGAAGGTCACTTGGGCATGCAAGAGCTCTTGTCCTCAAGAGAAACAAGCTCGAAACTCAACTCTTTGTACCCTGACCTCGTCGGGGACATGCACCATGCACTAAGAACAAAAAGGAGCAGAGCGCTCGGAAAACACTGATCCATATTTTATGAGCATAATGAAATGAACAAATATTATTAATTTTATTAACACAAAGACACAATGATCAGTACAGAGATATAGTAAAAAAGGATTCTATTCAATAAATAAATATGCTGGAATTGTAAAATGCAGACTGAAAACAAGTTTTCTAGAATGGTGGCGGCTGATCTCTAAGAAGAGATGTGATGACTGCGCTCATTCACAAGAATATGAGTACAATGAGGCTCCAAAATCATTTTTACAATAAACATGAATTCCAAAACCCTATACATCCAAAAAATTAACCCTAGGAGATGAAGCGCCAAAAGTCATGTGGGCCCTGTTGGGGTAAGTTGGTACATCAACTTCTCGGGCTCACAACTTTTGCATACGATCTTCATTTTAGGTGCACGATATCCTATTGGAAAGGTCTATCCGAGGAATACACATTATGTTGTCACACTCTAACTTTATAAACAATGTGACTGTGGCAAGCCCAAAAAACGTTGTTTAGGGCCTCAAAACGGCCCCGGAAGTCCAGGACCTGAAAAGTAGGAAAATAACTGCCAAAATCAAAACTGCATGTGCGCTAGTTGGAATAGGTGGGTGGCCTCCGATATCCACTTGGAATAGATAAAATGTAGAAAATAGAGAGTTCAGTAAAGTACATTCACACACCATCTACAAAACAACACAAATATTTTCTTTGGGAAACCCTTACAAGAGAAAACCCAGCTACAAGGTGAGGTTTCTCTGCTCTCTTTTCTGGTATGGAAGTAATGCAAGTAGAAAGGAGAAGGCACTCTCTATGGAGTGACCTGAGTCCTCTAGCCTATTAGGATGCTATAGAACATTAACCCCCTTTATTATGCTCTATAATTTTCCCACTCCCAGTTGTTTTTCTCTACTATAGAAACAAAATACAATAACATAGAATGGAACCCCTTCTCCTCCTAGTGGTTCGGTATTTAGCAGAGCCCGATAGCCATCTAGGGGTAGGTTTTTGACTTTCTCAACCATCAAATTTGATAAGGTTTTGAACCTTCTAGAATCTTATTGAAATTACATACGTGGCTAGCCCCATATGCATGAGTAACGGGGGATGACATGGCATCCTCTCGTACCATGGTGGCCAAGATGGTAGGTCAACTTGTGGGAGATATAAATTTTGCATATGAGATTTGGTTGACATACAGTTTGCACTGTTTAATAGGTTTCAGAGTTTAGAACACTATCAAGGGAGTGGCTATAAGTTATGAACACCAAAACCCCAA
Organism: Picea mariana; assembly: GCA_032191745.1. Lineage (NCBI taxonomy): Eukaryota > Viridiplantae > Streptophyta > Pinopsida > Pinales > Pinaceae > Picea > Picea mariana. Next base: position 92,021 of record JASDQU010437596.1, on the reverse strand, counting down.
AATATTTCATTTAATGCCTCAAAATGGATTTGAAAGGTTCTGGACCCCAATTTTCCAAACTAGGACCTGCTACTAAAATGACCATGGAAATTGATTCCTCTAAGTTTTTCCACTCTAAAAGAATAGATATAGATGACAAATAATATGTTGATCAAATCCAAATCATATATCCATAAATCAAAGTATCTTGAAAGAAACAAGTCAAGTCAAGTCAATCATCCATACATGCATAATAGAGCAGTGAGAATATCTATTATTCAAAGATACAAAACATATCCCTAAATCAAAGTATATTCAAAGAGACAAAGAAAACATTGTGAGGATAGAAGAGTGAATTTTTTTATTATTCAAAGATGTAAGACATATCCCTAAATCAAAGCATATTGAAAGAGACAAATTAAGCCAATTCAATCATCCATTTACTTAGAGTAGAGGAGTGAAAACATTCATGTAGGATAAAAAAGTGAAAATATTTATTATTCAAAAATACAATACATATCCCTATATTAAATCATATTAAAAAAAATCAAACCATGTCAATCATAAAACAATATAAGGAAGAGTATAGAAAAGGAGAGATAATATATAAGACATACTTATATCAAAACAAGTTGAAAATATTAATTAAGTTAAAGCAATCATTAGTTTATTTACATGGAGAAGTAAAATTGTACAATATTAAAAAATAGAATAATATATAATGCATAGTATAGAAAAAGAGAGATAATATATAAGACATACTTATATCAAAATAAGTTGAAAAAATTAATGAAGTTAAATCAATCATCCTTATTTACATGGAGAAGTAAAATT
>JASDQU010437596.1:66547-78349 GCA_032191745.1 Picea mariana | reverse complement strand
GGCTTTTTTAAGTCTCAAGGTGCGGAAGTGAAACCAATGGTGTGTAGAACAGACTCAAAGCAAAATGCAGAAAATGCTTAGAAACTAAAATTTTCTAAAATGCAAAACCAACAACTTTTCTATGAAAAAACTTCTTTTCTTTTTCAGATTCACTAAGATTTTATGCAGTAAATGAAGAGAATTTTCACTCGGATCTGTGAGCTACTTATGCTAGACATGCACTGTAAAACTTATGTAAAAGAACTTCTTTCCTAGTTACTGATGCAACAACCAATTTTCAAATCAGGACGGAAATGAAAGGTATATTTTTTTTATTCGTTGTAAAATCACACAACAAGGAAAAATGATGACAAGATCAAAACCAAGAGAATGGAAAGAAAACTATGGCTTAAAGCGCAGATCGCAAACGGAATCAGAGCACAAGAATGAAAAAAGCAATCAGAAACACACTAATTCCAACACTTGCCTAAAAACCATGAAATGAATGTTTTTCTTCTTTTATGTTTTCTATCAAAAATCCAAAAAAAAAGCACAAGCTAAGGGGAGAAAGCCCTATCCTGCTGACTGTGCAGCTCCAGACTCCAAACCTATGAGAGGAGATCTTCTCACTGAAGGAGGGGATGACTGCCCCCACCCCAGCTGAAAAACTACCTAACAGACCCGCGACTGTCACCAAAACAGCCTGCGGGTACCCGCGTGCTAAGCTCAAGCAGGCCGCTGATATCCGCGTGCTAATCTTAATCAGGCCGCGGGTATGCTTAAAAGCTAAGAAAGATCCAACACAGACAATCTAGACCTGAGACAGGCTTCTGGTATTGACCACCAGAGTCTCTGACAGGTTCAGATGCTATTACTATGACGGAAAAAACAAAGTTGCAGAAGAAATGAAAAAACTAATGTGAAGAAACACACAACAAGCAAATACTGAAGCACAAGACCATCAACCAAGACCCAGACAGGATCCAGAAAGCCCCCTGAGAAGATAAACTTCTGACAGGGGAAGAGGGGACTGCCTCTTAAACCTTCTGGTCACTACACGCTACTGAAACCACCACAGGACGCGGGTATCCGCGTGCTGTAGAAGGTTAGGGCGCGGGTCACCCGCGGGAAGGGCTTCTGCAGGCCGCGGGTACCTCTGTGTGTCCCGAAAAGAAAATGTCGAGTGTTAGTCAAAGAGAACTGGTATTAACAACCAGGCTCTCTGCTAGCTTTCGACTAACAGAAAACAAAAAACAGCAAAGAAACTGAAATTTAATTCTCTAACTACCAAAAGATCTTTCACCAAACCAGGAGACCCTAAGAGTAAAATAATCCCCAGTGGAGTCGCCAATTCTGTTGTGGGGTATTCTACCCTACGGACTAATAAGCTAGGGCTCTAAACTTATACGCAAAAAATGACCCTTAAGACTTAACTTTTGACCTTCTACCCGAATCTGAAACCTCTTTCTTCACATGCATACAAGAGAAGAATAAACCAACCTTTTTCCGGACGGCTGAAGTAGATCCTCCGTTGAGTTTCTTGTCCTTTTGCTGCTGCTGCTCCTTCCACAAAGCTTCCTGCAATCAAACAATACTATGCATGCATGCTACTGATCTATTATAGGGTTAGAGATAAAAACATAAATCAAATATCACGGATGAGACTTATGTATGCGGGACGGGAAAAGTATCTTTTTTCATTAACTTCAATACAAATCAACTTACAATGATTTCTGAGGCCGGTCACCGTTCCACGATTCTGATCCTGGGCTCTTCCTCTTCTTTTCTGTCCTCCAACTGCTGCTTCTTGAGTTCTCCTAAAGCTTGAGGCAAAGCTAAAGGGTTGGGACAAAACTGGCTTGGCAATTTGGCAGAGTTCCTTTACTATATTTTTTTCTTCCTTTGATTAGTACCCCTACCCCTCCTTTTATAGGCTAGGAAGAGCTAGGGTTTTAGTCGAACTCTCGGCCATGCATGGCGGAGAGTTCTAGTTAACTCACCAAAAGCTTCTCGTTCTGTCGGCAACTTTCCGTTTTTTGTGTTTTTTTAGGTATCCGCGGGCTGTAGTGGGCCTGCTAGCGGGTACCCGCGGGCTGTAGTGGGCCTGCTAGCGGGTACCCGTGGGCTGTAGTGGGCCTGCCAGTGGATGCTTTTTAAAAATGGAGTTTTTAGAAGAGTTGTTCAGCATGGCTTTGGCAAAGAAGGGCAATGAGTTGGCCTGATTCCAGGTAAGCATGTGTGGTGCAATTTAGGGTTATAACAAATAGGCTCAAGCAAATCAAGAAATGAAAAGTACAGCTGGCCAGGACAGCTGGTAGTGTACAATCAGCCTGTTGAGCTTACATTATATTTAACACTCCCTCTTAAACTCAACAGTTACAAACATCAGCACTGATGATGCCTAAGTGTTGTCTCTGGAAATCAAAAACGGATTTTCCCAGTGGCTTTGTGAATATATCTGCAAGATGATCTCGAGAACCACAGAATTGAAGTGCAATATCACCATTATTGACTAGCTTGCGGATTAAGTGAAAGCGAGTGTCAATGTGTTTGCTTTTCTTGTGAAACACATGATTTTTGGATAGAGCAATTGCTGAGGTATTGTCACAGAAGATAACAGTTGAATCCTTTTTTGTATGTGACATATCTTTCAATATTCTTCTCAACCACAGAGCTTGAAAGGAAGTTGAGGTAGCAGCAACATACTCTGCCTTTGCAGAAGATATTGATACAATTGGCTGCTTCTTTGATGCCCATGAAATCAGGTTCATGCCCAGGTGAAAAACATGCCCTGAGGTGTTTTTCCTATCATCTAGGCTTCCTACCAAATCACTGTCTGTGTAACCAGCGAGATGATTATCATCATATGGAGTGTACCATAAGCCAAAATTAAGAGTTCCTATAATATATCTCAAAATCCATTTCTCCATCTTCCAGTAAGAATCTTTAGGGGATTCCATGAACCTGGAAACAAGGCTGGTTGCATACATAATATCAGGCCTAGTTGTTGTAAGATACAACAAATAGCCTACTAAACTTTTGTACAGGGTAGGGTGCACTGTAGGTCCTTCATCTTGCTTGCTCAATTTTGTGCCTAGGGGTATAGGGGTTTCTATTGGATTTCATTCTTCCATGTAGAATCTTTTGATGATATATGTTGCATACTTTTTCTAACAGACAAAAATTCCTTTTGTCGATTGATCAACCTTAATCCCCAAAACATATTTCATTATGCCAAGATCTGTCATCTCAAACTCAGATTGCATGGCATGTCTAAAATTGGTTAACTCAAGATTTCCAGTATATATCATGTCATCAACATATAAACATACAATCAAAATTTTACCTTGTTGATCTGTTTTGGTGTAGAGAGTTGGCTCATTTTGGCTTCTGTTGAAACCACTTTTCATTAGGTAAGTGTCAATTCTGTTGTACTTTCTTCAATAGATATACTTTGGCTGGTTGCTCTTGGACTTCAAATCTAGGTGGTTGATCGACATAAAGTTCTTATTCTAAGAAATCATTCAGGAGAGATGAATTGACATCTATCTGGTATACTTGCCATTTGTGTTGGGCTGCTATGGCCAATAGAGTTCTTACAGTGTCTAATCTTGCTACTGGAGCAAATGTTTCACCATAATCAATACTTGGTTGTTGTGAGAATCCTTTGGCAACAAGTCTTACCTTGTGTTTTTCAATCTGCCCTTTTTCATTGAGTTTAGTTTTGTACACCCACTTGACACCAATACTCTTCTTGTGTCTTGGCATATCAACAAGATCCCATGTCTTGTTCTTCTCAATGGAGTCAATCTCTTGGTTCATGGCTTGAACCCAATGTGGTTCCTTAGTTGCTTCTTTAAAAGATGTAGGTTGACATGACATTAATGAAAAAAGATTGTGTTGTTCAATGTCATCTAACTCCTGATGGATTTCTCTCAAACTTCGAGTTCTCTAATTTTGAATATCAGAGGATGAGTCTCTGCTTGAAGTTTAGTCATCCTGAGAATTTTGAAATCATCTTTCTACCTGCAATATTGGACGAGCAGGTCGAGGTACTTGTTGTCCTGAGTTTTATGTGTTTTCAGAACTGGGCAACAATGGATTTTGATTGTCCATTTGTTGATTGTCTGATTCATTCCAAAATTGATTTTCCAGAAATTTTATATCTCTGTTGAGAATTAGTTTCTTTGAGATTGGATTGTAAATCCTGTAGGCTTTAGATGTTTCACTGTATCCAGTGAAGATGCATTTCTCAACCCTATCATCAAGTTTCTTCCTTAATTCGAAAGGTATGTGAGTGTATGCTATGGATCTGAATGTCCTTAGATGCGCAACATTGAGCTTTGTCCCACTCCATGCTTCTTGAGGGACTTTCATCTTTAGTTTTTTGGTTGGAGATCTATTCAAGAGATAAGCTGAGCATGCTACTACTTCAACCCAAAAAGTATTTGACAAACATTTCTCTTTGAGTAGGCTTCTTTCCATGTTTATTATTGTCTGGTTTCTCCTTTCAGCCACTCCATTCTATTGTGGAGTATACCTGGTTGTAGTTTGCATGATAATGCCTTGTGATTTGCAAAAATTTGCAAAATTGTTGGAGTTGTATTCTCCTCCTCCATTTGACTTGAAAGATTTTATATATTTGCCACTTTGTTTTTCAGCTTCTGCTTTGAATTCTTTGAATTTTGCAAAAGTTTCAGACTTGTGTCTGAGAAAATAGATCTAGATTTTCCTGCTAAAGTCATCAATAAACATTAGAAAATAAAAGCTACCACCTATTGACTCTGTTTGCATTGGTCCACATAGGTCAGTGTGAACAAGTTCGAGATGTTGTTTGGCTTGAGTGGAGGACTGTGGAAAACTAGTTCTCTTATGTTTTCCAAGTATGCAAGAGTCACGTGGGGAATTTTTCTCTTTGAAGATAGGAAGACCTTTGACCATGGAGTGATTTTGTAGAAGAATTAGAATCTGAAAGGGTAGATTTCCAAATCTTGTATGCCAAACCATAGTTTCATTGGGGGTGGATGTACTTTGTGCATATGTTTGGATCAGATTTGCAGTTCTGAGGGTCAGGAGAAACATCCTATTTTGAGTCATGTGGATTTCAGAAATCAATTTTTTGCTGGGGGTTTTGTCATATATCCTGGAAGTTGCTCCCTCAAAGAGTACCTTATAGCCATGTTTAATGAGATATCCTACACTTATCATATTATGTTTCAGATCTGGAACATGATAAACATTGTTTATGTCCTTCTTTATGTTTTGTTTACTAAGAATATGAACAGTTCCTTTTCCTTGAACTTTGACTAAGGAATTATTTTGAAGTGTAATATCATATGAGATTGAAGAATCAATGCATGNTGTTACCTGTCATGTGATTGCTGCATCCACTGTCTAGCAACTAGAGATCTTTAGGTTGCTCATCAGACTTGTGGCATGAGAGAAACATACCTCCTGAGGTTTCTCCTGTATGATTTGACACATGTGCTCTTCTTGAGAGATGATGTGCTTTCTTCTTCCTGCATTCAGATTCATAGTGCCCATACTTTTTGTAGTAATAGCATTGTATGCTTGATTTTCCATTTGATCTTCTCCCTCTGCCTCTTTGACGTTAAAAACTCTGATTCTGATTCTGTTGTCCGTGTCCTTGGAAATGTTGATTTGGGTGTTGTTGTCTGTGTCCTCCACTGGAGTGAGGGTTGGGACTGCTCCCTCTTCCTTGGTGATCTCTGCTTTGCCCTCTACTTCTCCCTCTGTTGAAGGAGAATTGCATTTTGAAATCATTGGAGATTGACTCATCTGTGAGATGCAATCTGGTCTCATGTGTCAACAGGGAACCAGTTAGTTCATCTGTTGCAAAACATGATAGATCCTTGGATTCAAGGATTGTTGTAACGACCATTTCAGATTTCATTGGTAAACTTCTAAGGACTTTCTCAACAATGCGTTGATCAGTGATTGCTTCACCAGTCAATCTAATCTGGTTCACGAATCCCATGACTCTGGTCATAAACTGATCCACATTTTCAGACTCTATCATTCTTAAAGTCTCGAATTGCATCCTCAAGGTCTGCAGTTTGACTGCTTTGACCCTGTCATTTCCTTGGTAAGCTGATTTAAGGATGTCCCAAGCCATTTTTGAAGTACCAGCACCTGTGATTTTTGAGAAAATCAAGTCATCCACTGAATTTTGAATCCATAATTTGGCTTTATTCTCTCTATTCCTCTGTGTTGCCTGAGCATTTCTCTGTGGGTTTGTCATGGCTGCAAGGTCTGCTGGATCTGGTTCCACATATCCAAGATCCATTGGATCCTAGCACTCTTGTTCTTGCTAGAACGATCTCATTCGAAGAGACCAAAACTCATAGTTCTTTCCAAGAAGAATCAGACCTTAAATTGGTCCTAAATTGCTAGACGTGGCCATCTTTAAAGAATTTTACCAAAACAGAAAGAGAGAAAAAAAAATTGTGCCAAAATTTCGTATTTACCTGTCTCCTGTGCGTAATTTGCAGTGACTTCGGAACTTCACAATTCAGGATTTTGCGAATCACGAATTCGGCCTTTCATCCTTCGGGACTTCGGGACTGTAGTATACGAGTCTTCCAAATTGCTTCTCTCCCCAACTCTCGGTCCCCGAAACGCAAAAAGATGCTTAATAGCCCTATATCAACCCTTAGCCTCCATCTCTGTGACCATGGTGTGGTGACCACGCGCCTAATCGATCAAACGCTACCAGCTTTTCGTGATTTGGGGAATTGTGATGCAAGAGCTTCATTGATACTCTGTTCCTGAAGATGCCGAAACCCGAAATATCCTGGCGCCTTTCCTTCTCGAATGCCTTTTCACGATTCGGTGTTCCGTGACATTCAATGTTAAGTTGCCTGACTTCTTGTCTCCTGGATGGCCGAAATGTCGAATCCCGAAATATCTTGGCGCCTTTCCTTCTCGAACGCCTTTTTGTGATTTCGCGTTTCGGGACTTTGCAATGTGAAGTTGCCCGGTCCTCTGTCTGCGGGATCCCTGGTATGCCAAAATGCCAAAAATATCCCAGCTCTTACTCTTCTGGACACTTTTCGAGGTTTCTCGATTCGGGACTTCGCGACGTAGGCACTCCGTCGGTTCTCTGTCCCTCAATATGCCGAAACCCGAAATATCCTGGATCTTATCCTTCTCGAATGCCTTTTCAGGATTTCATGATTCGGGACATCGGGAGTTTGGCTGCAACGATCCTGGGTCCTTCGGACTCCCGGTGTGTGAAATGCCGAAAATCTCCCCTACTTGTTCAATTAACGGTCCAGATCCACCCTGAATGGACGGTCCTCGTTCAATCGCAACTTCATGATTTCGGTATTTCGGGAGTTGGGACTTCTTGTCTCATGACTCCTTCCTCCTTGATCTCCTGGTACCCGATATCCCGGTAGATGTAGATTTCCTTTCGCGATTTCGGGAGTCAGGACTTCTTGTCTCGTCACTCCTATGTCCTTGATCTCCTGGTACTCAAATTCCCGGTAGATATAGATCTTCTACACCTGTCCTCCAAGATGAACGGCTCAGGATCCTTTCAGGACTTCATGGGTCAAGAATCTCAAATTCTTTCCCTTTACTTTCCCAGTAGCCGAAGTACCAATAGCTCCCCACGACCGCAGTTTATCTTTCGAAACTTCGAGGTTTCCAACACTAAAATACCCCGATTCCTTGTCTTCGGAATTCACGAAATGCCAAACCCCGGTATGCCGAAATCCTAACACTTTCTTCGTGACCCAACAATACTCCTCCTGTTCTTTCGGGAATTCACATTTCAGAATTTTGTGAATCTCGTTGCTCAAATTCCTAACCTCTCATACTCCCAGTATCCGAAATACCGAAGTAACGAATTCCAAGATGTTGAAACTCTAATCCTGTGGGAGATCAATGGTTGTGAGCCTCCCCTGATCCAATGGCTCAGATCCTTTCGGGATTTTGCGAATCAGGAGTTCGCGATGCAGCGACTCCTTGATCCTTTGATGCTCTGGCTCCAAAACTCCGAAATGCTGAATTTCGACTGCGATTTCAGAATTTCGCGAATCATCTTTTCTCCTGTGCACTCCAGAGGACTAAACCTCGTGCACTTTATCATGGATTCGACGGCTTTCGGTCCTCTGCGCTAAATCTAACGGCTGAAAATCTGCTTCCTTTTCTGCGTGCTCCTCGTCCTTTTTGAACTCAATTCACGCCTCAGATCTGTTAGAAGTACCGAACTTACGACTGCGTTTGAATCTTATTGGCTTCTTTAGCGTGTTCTTTGTTTTTCTTGCAAAGAGTTTCTCCTGAAGCAAGAAATTCGTGAATCTTTCACGAATTGAAAGACTTTCACGAATTCTTTAAATCTTTCACGAGTTTGTGAGAATTTCCTAAATTCTTTAAACGTTTCTACCTTCTGTAGCAATCTTTCACGAATTTGAAGGAATTTCACGAGATCTTTAAACAATTCTGCCTTCTGCAGCTCTGACTCCTCAATATTTTGAGCGTATTTTGCTCTGCTTCCTCGTGCGTGATTTCTTCTACGATCTTTTGAATGGAATGCAGACAATGGCTTTCTCTCTAGTCTTTGTGAAGAAGCTCGTGTCCTATGCTCTCATGAACAGTGAAAGATCTGCGTTGTTGAGGATCGTGTTGCTCTGTAGTCTGTGTGGAGAGGCTTACTGCTGAAGCTCTGATACCATGATAAAGTGAGAAGCAGAGAATACAGAGCAAGAGCAGAGTAGAAATAGAATTCAGTATATTAGGAATGCAAGTAAAATAGTACAAATGAAAGAGTACTAATGAAAAGGAATACTGAGCAAAGGGAAAATAGATGAGCTAAATAGGCTCAAGCAAATCAAGAAATGAAAAGTATAGCTGGCCAGGACAGCTGGCAGTGTACAGTCAACCTGTTGAGGTTACATTAGCCAATGTAAGTTTCCTTCTTTTGTAAAAATTAAACTAAAATGCCCATTCTCGTGGCATCTTAGCCAATGTAAGTTTCCTCCTTCCCTTATCCAATGTAAGTTTCATCCTTCCCTGGCAGTGCCCTTCATGAGAAGTTGAGTCCCCTTCATGAACAGATGGTACAATAATTCTTCCTATGTAACCATGAAGCGTCGCTTTATGAAAAAACATGCCTAGTGCAAAACCAGAGTTAATGCATACAGAGAAAAACATCACTCTATACCAGAGTTAATGCATACAGGGAAAAACATCACTCTATTTATTGGCCTTTCTCGCTCCTGCACTCTGTTTTTCATTGGGATTGCTTTCATCTTCATTAATATCGTCATCATCCTCTTCTTCAGAATCAGGGAAACCGAGACAAGCTACATCTTTTGCCTAGTCAATATTGTCTACCTCACGTTTTAAGATTCCTTCTTCTTCATCAACATTATTTTCTTCACCCACTGTTAAACCCACATGAAGGAGAAGAAATCCCTAAAGCCCTACTCTCCAACTTGATGAAATCCTGAACGGAAGCCAGAATCACCGCTCTTCTCTTTCTGGATCCCTAATCTTGCTACATAGGAATCAAAACCCCTAAATTCCCTATGGCGCGGCCAAACCCCGGTTTTTGTCTAATTACAATTCCTTCGGCATTTGAAGGCGTTTGCAATGCCAACAATGTGAATGCAAGTTGTTACCCTAAATTTTTCTCTTCTTCATCAACCAAAACCCTAGATTTTCTCCCAATTCCTTAGTTTTCTCTCACGCCCCAAACAAAATATTTTTGAGAGTTAAAAAACAATAAAAAAAAAGTTGGCACATTTATAAGACTAAGCAATGTAAATATTAGAAACAATTGAAAAAATAAATTGAAACCTAAAAAGAAGGAAATAAAAGTTATTTGATACATCCTGAAATTTCAATTTAAAACAAAATGCTAACAACCGAGCTGAATGAAATTCCAATGTCGAAACACAATACAAGCAACCCACACAAAATGAAATTGATGTTATTTAGAAAATATAAATGAATCAATATTGTTGACACTACTATTAGGTTTTCTCTTTGACACACAGATTATACTAATAAGTTTTCTCATAGATGTTATAATAAATTGAATATAATTGAATGTTCAGAAAATCTAAATAAAATTTAAATATGATAAACACTTACACTTGTTTGGATCCTAATCTTGATATCCCAAATGTGTTAAATATATTGTACCCTCAACAGTATGACCGTACACTGCCAGCTGTACTGGACAGTTGTACTTTCTATTTTTGTCTTGCTTGAGCATATATAGCTCAACCGTCTTACATTGTAACTATCTTCTGAGTTCTGTATTTCTTCATACATTTCAATATATTGTTCTATTCTCTTCTCTCTGTATTTTCTCTTTGCTCCACAATTTATCATGGTATCATAGCTACAACATTAATCCTCTTCACACAGTCAGGAGAGCAACTCGATCCTCACGGCGTAGATCTTACACGCATCTTGAGAGCACGCGACACAGACTTTTCACAAGGTTTGGAAAGTTGTCTGCAATACTCCTTAAAGATCATCGTAAGAAGCTTGTGGAGGAAGCAGAGCATACAATGCTCGAAAGATCCTGGACGAAGAGAACGCAGAAGAAGAAACCCTAAAGATTCTTGTAATTTTTTCAAGAATCGTCAAAGATTGACGAAGAAAAGCCTGAGGAGGCGAGAAATTTTAAAGAACTCGAAAATTTCCCTCACATCTGTTAAATATTGAAGCACAGAACGAAGAATTCGTGAAATTCTTTCAAATCTTTGAAAGATTCACGAATCTTTTCTTCCGTAGGAGAAAATTCCGTTAAATTCGGGAAAGATCGCGTCAAACACGCAAAGAACAACCATTAAGACTGCAAGATTCATCTTGCGAACAAATCTGGAGCGGGAAACCAGGCTTGAAGGGACAAGGAGAGCGCGGAAAAGGAGAAAGCATTCTAGCCGTCAGATCTTGCGCAAAGGACCGTCAGATCACACAAGATCTAGACCGTTGAATTGTCCAAAGGCGTCTTTCGCGTTTCTGTATTTTGAAAGACAAAAGAACGGGAAAATCCCGTAGCGCCTTAACATTAAAGAACGTGGTCACCTTGCAAGGAGATCAAGGGCCAGTTTAAGCCCGATAATCTCCCATCAGCCATCGGCAAATCGACGTTTCTGAGATCGGAGGTAAATACGAATTTTTCCCTCTATTTTTTCTGCAATTTTTTTTATATGGCGTTGTCTAGCAATCTAGGACCAACTCAGGGTCTGATTCTTTTGGGAAAGAATTACGAATTTTGGTCTCTACGAATGAGGTCGTTCTTGCAAGCACAAGAGTGCTGGGAACCAATGGATCTCGGGTATGTGGAACTAGATCCAGCTGCCCTCGCTGCCATGACAAATGCGCAGAGAATTGCTCAGGCAACTCTGAGGACCAAAGAAAACAAAGCGAAATTCTGGATTCAGAATTCTGTAGATGATTCGATTTTCTCGAAAGTCACAGGCGCTGGTACTTCCAAACAGGCCTGGGACATCCTTAAATCTTCCTATCAAGGAAATGACAGGGTCAAAACAGTTAAATTGCAGACCTTGTGGACACAATTCGAGACTCTCAGGATGACAGAGTCCGAAACAGTGGATCAGTTCATGACCAGAGTCATGGGAATCATGAATCAGATCAGACTGATTGGTGAAACCATCACTGATCAACGAATTGTTGAAAATATTCTCAGAAGTCTTCCCAATAAATTTGAAATGGTTGTCACAGCCATCCTTGAATCCAAGGACCTGTCACGATTTTCAACAGATGAACTAATTGGTTCTCTGGTGACACATGAGACAAGACTGCATCTCACAGATG
>JASDQU010437596.1:56300-66527 GCA_032191745.1 Picea mariana | reverse complement strand
TGCATGCATGCTACTGATCTATTATAGGGTTAGAGATAAAAACATAAATCAAATATCACGGATGAGACTTATGTATACGGGACGGGAAAAGTATCTTTTTTCATTAACTTCAATACAAATCAACTTACAATGATTTCTGAGGCCGGTCACCGTTCCACGATTCTGATCCTGGGCTCTTCCTCTTCTTTTCTGTCCTCCAACTGCTGCTTCTTGAGTTCTCCTAAATCTTGAGGCAAAGCTAAAGGGTTGGGACAAAACTGGCTTGGCAATTTGGTAGAGTTCCTTTACTATATTTTTTCCTCCTTTGACTAGTACCCCTACCCCTCCTTTTATAGGCTAGGAAGAGCTAGGGTTTTAGTCGAACTCTCGGCCATGCATGGCGGAGAGTTTCAGTTAACTGACAAAAAGCCCCGAGTCTCGGTGGAAACTTCCCTGATTTTTTGCATTGTTAGGTACTCGCGGGCTGTTTTGGGCTAGCCCGCGGATACCCGCGTGCAGTAAGAGGACAGCAAGCGGTTGCCCGCGCCCAGTGAGAAGTTAGGGCGCGGGTTTTTTGTTTTAAGTGGTTTTTTGAGGAAATACTCAGCATGGCTTTGGCTAGGAAGAGGCATGAGTTGACCTGATGCCAGGTAAACCTGTATGGTGCATTTTAGGGTTATAACATTCCCACCATTATTGGACACCTCAGAATTAGCAGAGCAACTGACACCAACAGAGATCAACCCCGACTGCATACAAAAAGAATCCAATAGTCAGATTATGGACACACATATCAAAGGCACTCGACAAAAAATGATCCAAGTTTATCGAGTCGTCAAAGCAGGGTGACTCCTTCACCAAGGCAAGTGGCTCACCTGGGGCCAAATTCAACAGAAATTTCCTCATTAGATGGGGAAAATCAACGCAATGGATACCATTACTTACTAAGGAGGGAGGATTGATCCAGGTGGATATCGGTGGCCACCCACCTCTTCCAATTGGCTCAAAACATTTTTCTGACAATTTTGGCAATTTACTATTTTTAGCAGTTTTAACTTCCGGGACCATTTTGAGGGCGTAAATGAAGGTTTTTAGAGATCAAGCTTCTCAATTATAAACAAAGGAATGATTGAGCCCCCAAAATTAATCTCCTCAATGAATCTGATCATAAGCCAATGTAGTTCATGTAGACATAAGGAAAATTGCAGAATGACTGCCATCAAAAGTGGTCCACAAACTTGCAACAATTCCACCTCAACATCAAGTATAAAACAGGAAGCACCAATCACGTCGCTGATTGCCTCAGCAAATCACCAGTCACATCACTCACCATGGTGCTATAATCTTGCGACCATGAGACCTATGGATGGCCCCAACTGTATGAGATAGACCCAGACTTTGCCACCACCTACCGAATGTTGGGTGCAAACGCATTTGTCAATAATTTCCATATTTATGATGGGTTGTTGTGTTTTCTGGGCCATCTCTGTGTTCCATCAAGAGAGCGAGCGAAGTTGATCTCATAATCCGACTACAGTTGGGTCGCAAGACACTTCGACATCAAAAAGACAGTGGCGATGATACAAAAACATTTCTACTGACCGAAACTTAGACATGAGGTCAACAAGTATATCGGGTCCTGCACTGCCTATGCTATTGCCAAACTGACCACTAAGAAACAGGGCTTGTACACCCCTCTTCCTACTCCTGACAGGCCATGAGAATCCATCTCAATGAACTACATGTCGGGCCTCCCATCCACCAAGCGTGGAAATGACTATGTTTTTGTGGATGTTGATTGCTTTTCTAAGATGGTGATTCTGGTTGCCTGCAAGAAGAGCATCACAATAGAGGCCACTACTAATATCTTCTTTGAACGAGTCTGGGTAAATTTTGGAACCCAACAAACCATTTTCTTATATTGGGACAATCGATTTCTCATCACATTCTGGTCGAGCCTCTATTCACTGTTGGACACCAATCTCACCAAATCCACGGCCTTCCACCCCCAGAGAGATGGCCAAACCGAGGTCGTAAATCGAATGATTGTGCATATCCTTCGCATGTATAATTTCAAGAACCCTCACACATGGGATGCGATCCTTCCCTATGTACAACATATCTACAACTGAGTGCTGCATAGCTCAACCGGCCACAACCCCTTTCAGGTGGGGTTGGGATTCCAGCCATTGGGTCCCATAGATGTTGCACTTCCCCTTGTAGTCATATCGACTGACACATATCCTGCTCCAACTGAAGCTGACAAAGCCACCCGGTTCATTGAGCAGATCTAGAACATCTGCCAACAGGTTCAAGATATCATACATAAGTCCAATGACAAGTACAAGTAACGTCATGATCAACATCGAGTGCCACATAAGTTTCAGGTGGGCGACAAAGTTTGGTTGTACTTACAGAAAAAATGCCTTACATGACCCCATCATAAGCTTCTCCCACTCCATTATGGGTTGTACACCATCACCAAGGTCGTGGGGGATAATTCTTTTGAGCTCAACATTCCTCCTTTCCTTGGCCTGCACCCAGTGTTCAACGTGGATCTCCTTCGCCCTTATTTCCCACCATTATTGGACACCTCAGAACTAGAAAAACAACTGACACCAACATAGCTCAACCCCCACTACATACAACATGAATCCAGTGATCATATTGTGGACACATAGATCAAGGGCACTCGACAACAAAGGATCCAACTTTATCGAGTCGTCAAAGCAAGGCAACTACTGCACCAAGGCAAGTGGCTCACCCGGGGCCAAATTCAGTAGAAATTTCCTCATATGATGGGGGAAATGAAAGAAATGGAGACAATTTCTTCCCAAGGATGGAGTATTGATCCAGGTGGATATTGGTGGCCACCCACCTTTTCCAACTGGCTCAAAACAATTTTCTGGCAATTTTGGTAATTTACTATTTTTAGCAGTTTTTCACTTTTGGAGCCATTTTGAGGCCCTAAATGATGTTTTGTTTTGGAAAAATAGGGAGAAATGTGTATTTTCCTTCGATGTTTCCCCAAAAATTAATCTTCTCGACTATACCTTTCCAACGGGCTATCATATGCCTAAAATGAAGATCGTATGCAAAAGTTACGACCCTGGGAAGTTGATGTACTAACTTACCCAAACGGGGCCCACATGACTTTTGGCGCTTCATTTCCTAGGGTTAGGGTTTTTTATGTCTAGGGTTTTTGGCATTCTTGTTTATTGTAAAAATTCCTTCGGAGCCTCATTGTAATCATCTTCTTGCGAATGAGCGCAACCATCAGATCTCTTCTCAGAGATAAGCCGCCACCATTCCAACAAGCTTGTTTCCACTGCATTTTACAGTTTCAACTTATTTCCTTTTTGAATAGAAAACCAATTTTACTGTATCTTTGTCATTTTGTGTTAGACACCTGTTAATATTCTGTAGTCATTTCATTCTTCTCATAAAATTCGAATCAAATTGTTTATTTATAAATTTTCATTTTATTACCTTTTATTTTCATTTATTTTCAAGAGTGAGGGGATGAGAGGATTGGGCACGATTTTAAGCTATAAAATGAGATTTCTATTATATTTTGGTTTTTATTTTCTAAAAAAATAAAATTTAACATTTTTAATAATCAGAGGGATATTCAAAGAGATGGAGTTGCATTCATATTTTGAATTTCTCGATGTTTTGATTCATAGGCAGGGATCATCATTGGGAGGTTGTTAAGCTCATCATCATTTTTAGTAATGATTAAAAAACATTTTTTTTTTTTTTTTGTCTTTTTAACATTGAAAAAAATAATGAAAAAAAGACATTTTAAACCAAAAAAATAAAAAAATGAAAAAACAACATTTTTTTTTTAATTTATAATTAAGAAGTTTCAAAATGTCTAAAAACTGCCTTAGATAAAAGGGTGACTCTCGAGTCCCAGTTTTTGAAATGAGGTTAAAAACAACCACTAAGTGTGGCTTTTAAAAGAATGAGAACTATGGAGGCTTTTCATGAAGCAGGTAACTACGTTGTTGTTGAAGAGGTTACTATTTTCGACAATGGCTCTCCATTGCTAGAATCAAATGTTTACGAACATAATAGAAGGAAAGTCAAAATACATTATGTCCATTTTAGTACAACTATTTGTGCCCCATTGTCACCTTAGTTTGACCTTGGAGCTTTCTAGGGGATTGGGAAAGGATCAATTTTAGGATGGATATAATGAAGCTTCTATGGGATGTGGGGATGAACAATAGGCTTTGGTGGAGTAGAATGGATTTGGATTTGCAACAAGAGGAAGGAATATGGCATGGAGGATTGTAGAAGGGGATTTGATGAAGATAGATAAATTTTGGTAGATCAAGATATACTTCTCTTGGATAAGGGGGCAGCAGAATCACAGATTCTAGTTTCTAACAAAGTTCTATGAGTCAATACTCTATAGAAATTTATTAGTTAACTTATCTTCAATAATTTCTGTTGAAAATTCTTCTTTGAATTTTTCTATAGATGTTCAACCTTTTTTGGATACTTGTAAAATTAATTCTAGCAAGAATACTAGGTTTGGGATATCTAGTAAGGATTTTTGGTAATACATTGTGATCCTTCTATGGAAAATGGAATGTATTTGTCATCAATTTCATCTATGGTAGAGGAAAAATACTCTTACCCGGGACCAAAAAAGTTTTTAAATGGCCTTGAATCTAGTCTATCTCTAAATGATGGAGAGGTGTCTTTTGAAGGTGACTCCTTCATATGTCATCTTAGATCTAGAAAGGGATCCAAATAGATATTGAGGGAAGCAGTTGAGGGAGGAATACATAAGGATGATGGGAATGAAGTTCAAGGATAGGGTAGAAAGTCCCACGTCTCGCTTCCTTGGAATATATCAATAAATGGAGTTATTGAGGGTAAACACAAAAAATAGAAGGAGGCCTTAGAGTATGGTATGGCCTAGTGAAGGTGTCCCAGTGATCATTTTGTCCTTGAACATCAAGAACTGGGGAAACCCTATAAGAAATTTTCCTTATGAAGACTTATGGATCTTCGCAAGCTAAATATCATTTTGATCCAAGAAACAATGAGAGAGGGGAAAAAGTTTATTGATAAATTTCAAAAGTCATGGAAGGAGTGGGATTTATTAGGCTTAGATTTGGTAGAGAGTTCATAGGATTGGTTGGTTGGGTGGAGAACCAAGTCCTTTAGGCTGACTCACTTAGTGGTTTTCCATTTAGGGATTGGAGTTGTTTTCTATTCCATAGATCTAGGGAAATCATTCAACAAAGTAAACATTTATGGTCCATATGAGGGAAGGACCTCCTTATAAGATAATATACTAGATTCAGAGTTTGTAAAATATGATGATATGCTAATTATGGGTGGATATTTAAATATTACTACTAAAGAGATGAAAATTGGGGGATTTCGATAATGAAGGATCCTCTAGTTGATTACTTCTTGTAAAATTTTGAAGATGCTAGGCTAGTGGATGTGGATCCTTTAAAGATCTCTCCAACCTAGAGAAATTTGAGTATCGAGGAAGAGAAAATTGATAAAAGGATTGATAATTTATTGGTGTTTGAATCAATGATACTAAAAGAATTTGGTTTGATGTACAAGGTGGAGGGGAATTTGATCACCTCCCAATTATCCCTCAAATAGAGATGGAAGGGGAAAAACTTATATTTATTTTAAATTTAATCCCCAATGGTTAAGAGATGAGAAGTTAACAACCCTTGTACATTTTGATTGGGTGATATTTGATCCTTATTCAAGGGAATAAAATAGTCTTCAACTAACAAAAAACATCAAAATGGTGAAAATTGTTGTTTCAAAGTAGGCCTTTGACAAAATATCTAGAGAAGAAAAGGCTTGCATTTTTGTGGAGAAGGAAATAGTTAAGATCTATTCTCAAGAATTTTTCTCAAGTTTTGAGGATTTTGTTAGGATTAGATTGAAGATTATAGAAAGTATTAAAGAAGAGAAGAAAAAAAAGCCCTATGGAGGTTAAAGAGAAGAGATCTTTGGCTAGCCAATGGGGATGAAAATACAAGATATTTCCATAACTATGCCAACCATAGCAGAAGTATGACTACTATATGGGAAATGTAAAATCCTAATGGTAGTATGGCTAAGTCCTTTAAGTACATACTTGATTATGGAGTTTTCCCATTTCAAGCGATTATATAAATAAGGTCTAAATAGAATCAATATTGTTGAAATAGTGAAGATTGCATCCTTTTTTCCTAGTTTTGTAAGGGAGGAAGAAGATGAACAATTGATAGAATAACCGTCTATGGAAGAATTAGAAGTTTCTTTGGCCTCCTTTTAAAAGGAAAAGAGTTCAAGGCTTGATGGGTGGACAATAGAGTTCTTTATAAGGTTCTATGATTTATTAGAAGAGAAGTTTTTGAGGGTTGTGGAAGATACCAAAATATCAAGAAAAGTTATTGGAGAATTTAATGCTACTTTGATCTCATTAATCCCAATGAAAGACAACCCTAAATAATTTGTTGATTTTAGGCCCATCTCTTTATGTAAATGTATCTATGTGATAATTGCTAAAGTTATAGTTGTTAAGATGGATACGATATTCTTAGAGTCAATATCTACAGAATAATTTGATTTCTAGAATGACAGATAGATTAATGAAGCTATATGGATAGCCCAGGAGGGTTTGAACACTATCAAAACCTAGAGATATAGAGAAATAGTTATGGATATAGATTTATCCAAGGATTATGATAGATATTACTAGCTCGACTTGAGACTAATTTTCTTCATACTGGATTTTTTGTTCAAATGGTCAATTTAATTTTGGGGTGTGTATCCTTAGTCTAATTTGATGTTTTAATTAATGTCTTAGTGTCAAAGTTTTTTAATCCCTCAGGAGTTTCGAGGCAAGGATTCCCTCTAGCAATTCTCTTATTTCTGATTATTATTGAAGGGTTTAGAACATCTATTATAGATGTTATCACCTAAAAATTGCTCAACACATATATAGCTGATCACTAGGGAAGTCCATAGTTTAATACACCAAATGGCATAGTCTTAGCATTAACAGGCTAAATTCAACAAAGTAAAAAATGATGGAAAGTGGGTTTCTAAAGATCAATGCAGATTACCAAAAGTTATTTAGTACTATTAGTGCTTGAAAACATGGGATAACAAAGACAAAAAAGTACCATTATCATGTTCAATGTGACTATCATGAGAGAAACCTGTGCTGATATAAAAAATGATGCGATTATTGTCAATGTTTCATAAGAACATGCATAGGAGATCTAGCTAAAGAAAGTACAAACAAAGCTTATCAAGAAAGGACGAGAGATTCAATATGGAAGAATGAGAAAATATATTCACACTACTCCAATGTGATGATCAATGAATAACAATTGTGTTGATGGACGTAAATGACACACCATCAACTGGAAGGTCAAATCCGGACCGAGGTTGTCTAAATAACCCAAGTCATTTGGAATGAAATGACCCGACAGGTTTAGTGGCTCCGTTGGCCAGCTAAAGTCCTAAAAATAATTAGAGAAAAGAAACTAATCTATAAATCTATGATACTAATAATATAAGTTTAATAATTACAAATGTTCAAATGGAAACATGAATATGTGCATATGATTATAAATAGGATATGTACAACGTACAATATTTACTTGACATCTTGTGAAACAAATGTTTTTGAATGTGTTTATAAAAGAGATAAAGAAAGCACATACATTTTTTTGTTTTCTTTTGAATGTCTAAAGATCTAAAACTAATGAATGCTAATCAAATATAATTGAAATAAGAATATGTAAACAGTCAAAAGCTAATTCATGTTGTTCTCATTTAATTAACATATGATTTAACTAAATAACAAGTAAACTAACCTGTAACTAATCATCTAAACTAAATTTATATTCCTGTGCAATTCAAAACTCCTGACTGTCCAGCCTACGAGGGAAACTTGTAATAGAACAATGCTAATACTCCCAGAACAAACTCAAAGATGCATTGGAGTGAGAATATAACAACAGAATGATAAATCTACAGATATGGTGATCTTATTATAATCAACACTTATAACGAGAGGAAACTCAATTCGAAGCATTAATATAACCCATCATTTAATATCTAGAATAAATCGAAAATAATCAAATGACAGATTGATCACCGATGTAAAATGGAACAAAAAATTATAGACATCATCAAAATACTTAATAATATGAAATATCATATGATAACCAGACTAAAGCCGCATCAAACATAGTAACATTTCATAATATGGAGGCAAAAAACATAATGGGGGTAAGCATCACACAGGTCTAAATCCAAATGGTGAGCAACTTCTCCATATCATTTTTCAAAATAATATGTCCATAATGTATCCCAGCCAAAGATGTCTTCACTTCTAACAATGATCACTATTTAAACCAGTATGGGATTGACAAACTCTTATGAAAGATAGAGTACAATCCACCCAAAAATAGATTGTCTTACAAGAATAATACAACAGAAAACCATTCCCGTAGGAGTTGGTTTGTCAAAGTTTATTACATGATAACAAAGTTTTATGAAAATAAAAGAAAGAAACTACAAAACTATACAGTGCATGATACCAGATAGTTTCTCCATGTAAATAACATCATATTCATCATTTTCCTGTAGATAGAAAAACAAAATTGATATTCATAAATTAATGCTAACTAATATTCAGAAATAGACTGGCTACAGAATCAAAGATTCTGTAGCTAGTCTTTATTATTAACAAAGAAAATTAAAACTAAATATTCCTATTTTGACATTGATAAAAAAATAAAATAAAATAAAATAAATCAATTTTACCATTAAAAATTAGACAGTGAAGGATCAGACAGTTCCAAATTAATGATGGCGTTGAAGTTGGTTGCATTTTTTATGATTATATTGCCAGATCTCTTGGGTATTTTATTTTCCCTTTTTGTGTGATCTTTCAACTCTTGGTTCTCTTGTTCCAGTAGAGAATTTTGAGAATCCAGATGTTTTACTTGTGCCTATAGAAATGGTATATCCCTGTAATAACGTTCTACCCAATTCAAAAAACTATCACAATGCACTGGTGCTATAACAGGTCGAGGGGGAACATATTCAACAATGAGTATTTCTTGCTTCCCCGTGGATTGTTTCAAGTCATGGATAATGCCAGCAAAGCCCTCTTGGCCTTTCATAAATAAAGGTAACCTAGAGACAAAGTCATACTGTTCAGCTTGACCAATAGTTTCGTTCCCAAGACACTGATTATCTAGATCTTCTAGTGCAAGGAAACCATTTATCTCTTCATCCGAGCAGTGATGATTGACCTCGATCATAGATATCAAGCTCAAATGATCCTTTTTTCAATTCCTTAAGATCCTAGAAATCAATCGACCATACCTATTATTCATAAAATTCAAATCTGAGTTTTGCTATTTCTTACCCTTACAAATTTTATTTACGATAGGTTTGTCACTGTGACCTTGATTAGGTTCATTAGCAAGAACATTGGAAACTTTTCCTTTTAATTCGTCCACTACCTGTTCCAACGATTTTCTGGGCGAAAAAATGCAACGTGATTTTTTAACCATAGGGGTTTGCAAAACAACAGACATAGATTCATTAATTTCACACCCATTAGGTGAATCGAACCCTTGACTCTCAGTTACGGGATTATCAGAAATGGGATTCACATTTAAAGGTGAATTCACTGTACTGTCGAGCTGGGTGAAACCATTTCGACTCAGGGAGATTTCCCAAGTGTCCTTGATTTGTGACAAGTGGGATAACAATGGTATTTTTATAAGACCGTGATGAAAGAGGCTCGACAGAGAGTTCATTATTTGTCTCTTATAGCGTTTTAAAATTTTATATAGCCTCATTAACAAGTAGAACGACATGTTCAGTTTAAACCCTATGAACAACATCAACATTCAGATGTGGTATAAAAAGACCAAACCATACCAGCCTTCACATGTTATAAAATTTTTCAAAATTAAAATAAGGTTGTGCCATCGAGGTTTCAGAAGGGCAATAGGAATAACTTTAGGGCAGCAGGTAGACTCACGAGAGACCATGAACAAGCTCCATGGAACATCCTCCATTTTGAAATTTTAAACCACTTCTCACCTTCCTGCAGGAGTCCCGTCGCTCGGGCTATAGAAACCTCTGTGTAAATTCTAACCTTGTACAATATCTACTGCAAACTGATATTCAGAAAAGAACAGAAAAGATACAATGGCAAATACGAACATTACACAGAGA
>JASDQU010437596.1:43518-56200 GCA_032191745.1 Picea mariana | reverse complement strand
CTTGCTGTCCTCTTACTGCACGCGGGTATCCGCGGGCTAGCCCAAAACAGCCCGCGAGTACCTAACAATGCAAAAAATCAGGGAAGTTTCCACCGAGACTCGGGGCTTTTTTTCAGTTAACTGAAACTCTCTGCCATGCATGGCTGAGAGTTCGACTAAAACCCTATCTCTTCCTAGCCTATAAAAGGAGGGGTAGGGGTACTAGTCAAAGGAGGAAAAAATATAGTAAAGGAACTCTGCCAAATTGCCAAGCCAGTTTTGTCCCAACCCTTTAGCTTTGCCTCAAGCTTTAGGAGAACTCAAGAAGCAGCAGTTGGAGGACAGAAAAGAAGAGGAAGAGCCCAGGATCAGGATCGTGGAACGGTGACTGGCCTCAGAAATCATTGTAAGTTGATTTGTATTGAAGTTAATGAAAAAAGATACTTTTCCCGTCCCGCATACATAAGTCTCATCCGTGATATTTGATTTATGTTTTTATCTCTAACCCTATAATAGATCAGTAGCATGCATGCATAGTATTGTTTTATTGCAGGAAGCTTTGTGGAAGGAGCAGCAGCAGCAAAAGGACAAGAAACTTAACGGAGGATCTACTTCAGCCGTCCGGAAAAAGGTTGGTTTATTCTGCTCTTGTATGCATGTGAAGAAAGAGGTTTCAGATTCGGGTAGAAGGTCAAAAGTTAATTCTTAAGGGTCATTTTCTACGTATAAGTTTAGAGCCCTAGCTTATTAGTCCGTAGGGTAGAATACCGCACAACAGGGAAATAAGGGCGAAGGAGATCCACGTTGAACATTGGGTGGAGGCCAAGGAAAGGAGGAATGTTGAGCTCAAAATAATTATATCCCCTGGCCTTGGTGATGGTGTACAGCCCATAATGGAGTGGGTGAAGCTCCGATGGGGTCCTGTAAGGAGTTCTTTCTACAAGTGCAACTAAACTTTGTCGCACACCTTAAATTTATGTGGCACCCGATGTTGATCATGGCGTTGCTTGTACTTGGAATTGGACTTATGTAGGATAGCCTGAACCTGTTGGTGGATGTGATGGATCCGCTCAACAAACCAGGTGGCTTTGTCAGCTTCAGTTGGAGAAGGATATGAGTCGGTCGATGTGACCGCAAGGGAAATTGCAACATCTATGGGACCCAATGGTTGGAATCCCAACCCCACCTGAAAGGGGATGTGGTCAGTTGAGCTATACAAGGCTTGGTTGTAGCTATGTTGGACATAGGGAAGGCTCTCATCCCATGTGCGAGGGTGCTTTGAATTACACATGAGAAGGATATGCACAATCATTCAATTGACGACCTCGGTTTGGCCATATTTCTAAGGGTAGAAGGTTGTGGATTTGGTGAGCTTGGTGTCTAGCAGTGACCAGAGGCTTGACCAGAATGTGCTGAGAAATCGACTATCCCGATATGAGACAATGGTTTGTGGGATTCAAAAATGTACCCAGACTTGTTCAAAGAAGAGATTGGCAATGGCCTCTACTATGATGTTCTTCTTACAGGCAACCATAATCGCCATCTTAGAAAAGCGATCAACAACCACAAAAACATAGTCATTTCCCCACTTGGTGGACGGGAGGCCCAACATGTAGTCCATTGAGATGGATTCCCATGGCCTATCAGGAGTAGGAATAGGGGTGTATAGGACCTATTTCTTAGTGGTCGGTTTGGAAATAGCGTAGGTAGTGTAGGATCCGATATACTTGTTGACCTCCTGTCGAAGTTTTGGCCAGTAGAAATGTTTTTGTAGCATCGCCACTGTCTTTTTGACGTCAAAGTGTCCTGCCATCCAAATTTAGTGGGATTCTGATATCAGCTTCGATCGCTCGCTTGATGGAACACAGATATGGCCCAAACAACACAAAAACCCATCCTAAATATGGAAATTAATGACAAATGCATTTGCGCCCAACATTTTGTAGGTGGTGGCGAAGACTGAGGCTGTCTCATAGAGTTGGGGCCATCCAGAGGTCTCATGGATGCAAGAGTCTAGCATCGTGGTGAGTGATGTGACGGGCGATCTGCTGAGGTAATCAGTGATGCGATTGGTGCTCATATTTTTTACTTGATGTTGAGGTGGAATTGTTGCAAGTTTGTGGACCACTTTTGATGGCGGTCATTCTGCAATTTTCCTTGTGTTTGCATGAACTGCAGTGGCTTATGATCAGTGTGGATGATTATCTCCTTCCCAAGAATGTAATGTTTCCACTGACCGAAGGCTTGCACAATGGAGTACATTTCTTTGTCATAAGTAGGGTACTTACAGACAACATCTAATAATGTCTCACTATGATAGGCCAGGGGGTGGCCATGCTGAGTGAGAATGGTGCCCACAACATAGTTTGAAGAATCTATCTCGATCTAAAAGAGTTTTTGTAGGTCTGGTAGTGAAAGTACTGGGTTTGAGCATAAGTGCTGCTTCAAATCATCGAACGCTTGTTGTTAGGACTAGCCCCGCGCAAATTTATCCTTACCACCACCCCTAGTTATTTGGCTGAGAGCCCATGCAATATGGGAGAATCCCAACACAAGCCTACGGTAGAAATTGGCAAGGCCCAAGAAGCTCTGAATCTCAGTGAGTGTGGTTGGGTYTGGCCAGTCATGGATGACTTGGATCTTGGTTGGATCCACTTCTATGCCATGTTGATCAATGATGTATCCCAGGTAATGGACCCTATCCATGTCGAAGGAGCATTTTTCCAAGTTAGTGTATAKCTTGTACTGCCGCAGGGTGTGCAGAACCTATTGAATATGTTGCAAGTGTTTGGCCCAAGTCTTGTTGTAAATGAGAATGTCATCTAGATAAACCACTACAAAAGTATTGGTGAATGGGCACAGGATATCATCCATCCTCCTCATGAAAGTGGCTAGAKCATTTGYCAAACCAAAGGGCATGAGCAACCATTCAAAAAGGCCTTCATTTGACTTGAAGGCGGTATTCCATACATCTATCTGTTCTATCAGAACCTGGTGGTAGCCAGACTTCAGATCAATATTACTGAAGTATTTGGCCCTCATGATTTGATCAAGGAGGTCATTGATTCAGGGAATCAGGTACCATTTTCTGACTGTGATTTTATTCATAGACCAGTAATCAATGAAGAATCGCCAGGTTCCATGTTTATTTTGTACCAACATGATTGGGCTGCCGCAAGGTGATGAGATGGGATGGATGTGCCCCTTGTGGATTGGTTATTGGACCTATCACTTGATCTCCTCATTCTCTAATAGAGAGTGGTGATAGACTGGCCCATTGGGAACTGGTGCACCAGGGGTCGGATCAATAGGGTGCTTGACCTCGCAGTGCAGAGGTACCCTGATAGGTGAGGAGAAGATATATGAGTATTCTTCCACAACCTTATCTACTTACTTGTACTGTGGGGAGAGGTTGACTGAAGAGACACTAGATGTGGTTGTGATCTTTCTCTTATCCTGAGAGAGAATCACAAAGAAGACAAACTTCCCCGTCTGAGAGATGACCTTCCTGCATTACTTAGCAAAGATCAAGGAAATAGCACTAGGTGGGACTGCCTCGGGTATCCTATACAATTTATTGTTCAAAGTAATAATAACACTACAAGGCCTAGACTCATATACAACATGATGTTTCCATAAATAAGGTTGGCCCAAAATAACATCACAAACTTCAAGAGGAGAAACATCACACAATACCTTGTCTTTGAAGGGCCTTATGCCATATGACAATCGACATTGTTGGCTGACGTGGAGATTGCTTCCTTGGCGGAGCCATCCAATGGTGTAGAGTTGTGGGTCTGGCATAGTCAGTAGGGATAGCCACTTTACGACCTCTACATGAGGTTATTCTAGCTACCGCTATCAATGATGAAGTGCAGCAGGGTTCCTTTAACCGACATCTGTGAATGGAAGAGGCTCTCTCCTTCTTCTGGCTCGTCTAGTTCACCAGGATGGAGCTTGGTGGTAGCAACGGTGGCACTCGGTTCTGCATCAATGATTCGTCTTCCCCTTTCTGGTTCTGTCTCAGAGTCAGAACCTGCATCTGATTCAGAAGATTTCACTTCGGCCACCAGTGACTGCTTTGAGCGGCAGTCAGCAGTGTTATGCCAAGGGCTCTTATGGAAGTCGCACCACTTCCCGTTAACTTTCTTTGTCTTTCCAATGTCCTTTTCTTGCAGCATGGACTTGTTGTTCTAATACATTACATATCTATCTATCTATGCAAATCACCACGATACTTGAGAACCATATTTCGCTCAAAACCTTTGATACCCATCTTGGTGCGCAAGGTATGGAAGATATTTGTGAAATTTGGCACTGCTTGGTCTCTTTCTTGCCACAGTGTGGTCCATTTGGTATACAAGTTGTCATAACTTTCGACAGGGTATTATTGTTCCTTAATAGCATTCCTAAAGGATTCCTAGGTGGTCGTGATTGTAAATAATGAGGGTTCCTTTGTTTCCTTTTTCTCATAGGAAGTTTCCCACCAATCTTTGACATGGGGAACAGCTTTGAGGAGCGCAAAAGTAATATTTTCTCTATTCGAAAAGTTATGGATAGAAAAATACCCTTCAAGTAGATTCAACCACTTGTCTACAACATTTGCGTCTATCTGACCTTCAAATATAGGAATATTGAATTTTATTTGTACTTTGAAGGGGGCAGCGCCTCTGCTCGAAGAAGATGCACTGCTTGTTGGTAGTCGTCGAAGGATTTGCACGAAACTATCCATCATCTCGTTCCTTTGTTGCATGAGGGCTTCCTCAATCAACAGTTTGAAAGGATATCATGTTTCGTCATCTTTATTTTCTCCTACCATGAGATGTCGCTTGGGCGTGCGAGAGATTTTGTCCTCAAGAGAAACAAGCTCGAGACCCAACTCTTTGTACTCCGACCTTGTTGGGGACATGCATTAAGACGACAATGAGAAGACCTATCTGATACGACTGATATTTATTTTATGAGAAGAACAAAATGACTACAGATTATTAATAGGTGCTTAACACAAAATAACAAAGATACAGTAAAATTGGTTTTCTATTCAGTAAGGAAATAAGCTGAAACTGTAAAATGCAGCAGAAACAAGCTTGTTGGAATGGTGGAGGCTTATCTCTGAGAAGAGATGTGATGGTTGCGCTCATTCACAAGAAGATGATTACATTGAGGCTCTGAAGGAATTTTTACAATAAACTGGAATGCCAAAAACCTTATACATCCAAAACCCTAACCCTAGGAGATGAAGCGCCAAAAGTCATGTGGGCCCCATTTGGGTAAGTTAGTACATCAACCTCCAGGGGTCGTAACTTTTTCATATGATCTTTGTTTTATGCGTATTATAGCCCATTGGAAAGGTATCGTCGAGGAGATTCATTTTGTGGGAAATACAGAAGGAAATATTATATTTCTCCATGTTTTCCCAAAAAAAAAAACATCGTTCAGGGCCTCAAAACAGCTCCGGAAGTGAAAAACTACTAAAAATAGTAAATTACCAAAATTGCTAGAAAATTGTTTTGAGCCAGTTGGAAAAGGTGGGTGGCCACTGATATCCACCTGGATCACAATTAGAAAGAAAAAATTATAAAATAAAATATTTTAAAAATTATATGTGTGTGTGTGTGTGCGTGTGTGTGTGTGTTAAAAGTAAGATTAAAGAGGGAAAAAAATCCCCCGGATGGGGTGCTTCCAGGCTCAGAACATGGACAGACCATGGGGAGGCCACCTGAATAGAAGGACAGCCACTTGGTGCCTCATCAGACCCACCCCCCCACATCCATCACCTCATGGTTTTAAATCACCCACCGTCACTCTCCAGACCTCACTCGCGGCCAGCCTGCCACACGTTTTGGAAGCTCAGTTGCATGGGAGATTTCATGGCATCATGCAGGATGCTTCCATAGTCACATACGCACCTCAACAATGGAACTCCTAAATCCAATCTTGGGCGTGCTGAAATTCATTCACTCCTTCGTCGTTTCCATTACCATCTCTCCCTGGTTCTCATTCTCTTCCACCCCTCCTGGTGTGATTTCCACTTAACAACATGGACTTATGGTTCATGCCTCTCCTCTCAATGTCTATTGGTATGGCTCATCACCTTGCACCTCCTCTACATTTTCCATCCCTCCTCTACGCTTTCCACCACCATGTCATGCCTAAGAGGCAAGTCCAAAAGAGGGGCAGCCTAGTATGCAGCCAGGGGAAGGGAAGCACCCAATTCTGACCCTCCACCTGAAACTGAAGGCACACCCTTCTTGGCTCCTGTCGAAGCTCCCACCCCTGCACAACCTCTTCATGAGACCACCCCGGACCTCTTCCCACTCTCAACCCCCTACACCTGCAGAATTGAGTGGTTTGATACCCTCGATAATTATCTAGGCTTCGTGCCTCCACCCCCCTCCCCTCCTCGCCGACCACCACCTCCACCTTCTCCCTTTCACCACCCCCTTGTCGCTTCCTCCACTCCCTCTTTGTATACTTCCTCCTCTTTTGACTCTCCATTGTCCCCCCCACTCTGCTCCTCTTGTGACAGGTGTGCAGACGGAGTAGCAATCATGGATTCACTGAGCAACCTCAACAGGGGTCTAGGGGAGGTCAAGTCTGCCCTTCTATAACTACAAAAAAAGGATTTAGAATGTTGGATCTGTGTGGACATTTTGATGTCCTTCCTACATGACCTTCGACAACCCATCGCGGACTGAGACAGGGGAAAATTGCAGGAGCACCAAGCCTTCGTTGGGCTAAGGCTTGGTCCAGGTTTTTAGTTAAATATTTCTTTAGGTTTCTATTTTCATTTTTATCTCGATAGCCATGGGAGGTTGGTCGAATCAGGGGAGTATGGTCTATGTTTTTTCTGTTTAGTATAGAAATCAACACATCACCCTATGTGACATCGTAGTCTCTTTCTGCATGTCTTACTCTTATTTTTTGGACAAGTGGCAGCGGTGGTTTCCTAGAAGGGCACTGCTGCTATGTATGTTTAGTCATTACATACAATTGTAACTCTTTCTCTTGCAAACTTTAATACAAATACTAACTTACAAAAAAAAAAAAAGGAAAACAAATCAAAGAAAAATTTAAAAAAAAAAAGGAAAATAAAACCAAAAATATTTACAAAGAAACAAAAAGAATTTTGTTTTAATGAAATGGAAAAAGAAAAAATCTAGTATTAGGAAAGGAAAGAGAATTATTATGGAACAATTCCTAAAATCGTCCCCAAGTTTACAATTTTTTTCTAGCTTTTAATTTTTTAATTTTTTTTTTGGTTTTTTTCAAAACAAATATATTTTTATTTATTCATTCTTCTTTTTATTTTTATTGTTTTGTTTTTTTAATGTTTGTTTTTTCATTTTTAATTTTTTAAAATATTTTTTTTCTTCTCTATTTTTTTTTTTAATTTCCATTATTATTATTATTATTATTATTATCATTATCAAAGACCGAGTGGAGGAGAGGATCAGGTGAGAACTTGGTTTTGAGGTGGAAAATAAAAGTGTTATGGATAATTTCACATTTCAATTTGAAGGTTGATTTTAATATTTTTGTTGCAATGATATCAATTTTTAAGGTCATGTTTCCATGAATGTAACAATTTTAAGATTAAAAAAGGGGTGTTACTAACCTAGCATTAATTTTCAAATTGAGAGTTTGTTTTAAGGTTTTGGTAGCAATCGTACTAGTTGCTAAGGCCATTGTTTCAAACAAGTTGTAGTTTTAACCTTGAAAGAAAAGTATGCCACTGGTAGCACCACTTATCGATTCAAGGATGTGATTTTAAGGTTGTTGTTAGCAACAATATGGGCTTTTAGGACCATCATTGAAAAAAAAATGTAATTTTAACCCCGAAAATAAATTTCATGACAATAGCACCACTTTTCAAATTGAGGGTTGATTTTGGTGTTTTTGACACAAAAATATGGGTTTTTAGGGCTAGAGTTCTTATTTCTAAGTTATATTTCTTGCCAAGTTAGTGACTGTGTTCAACATGCACAAACTTCTTTAGTTCAATAACCCCTCCGTTGATATCATAACCATAGACTTCTTTCGTAACCTTAAAATTACCCCTACAACTCCTAGATATCTCTCCACACACATTTAAAGAAAAAATCATACTTAAGCCAAACGTGGTTAGCTCACTTAATCTATGAACATATTTTAGCTCTAGAACTTTTTGAAACTTTTGATCAAAGGTTTCTTTCATAGCCATTATAATGCATTTTTTTTTAGTTAAAAGAGAATTATATGAGAGATAGGATAATATCTTACCCATTTTTAGAGCTTCCAAAAATGGAAACAATTAATCCTTCATCAAATCTAGTTCACCATCCACTATAGGTATGTTTTGGATATTTTAAATAGCAAACAACTTCTTAGCTTCCGATAAATGATCACTCATTCTATCATTTTATGTTATACCCATAATTAGATTCCCTTCACTTGATACCACCAAAACATGAAACTTCCCCCAAAATATTCTACTCTCCCCCACACATATTACTAATTAACTCAATATCTCCCTTGGAATAGATAGCCTCATGTATTACCTTTTGACTTCTCTCCCCTTAACACCTTTTCCTCCATTCTTTTTTATGAAACTTAAGTTTACAGACACTGACAAGATTCTTATAAATATGAAAAACTATGAGAATGAACACATCTAAATGGTATACCTACATAATCAATACTATGGAAAAAAACACATCTACCCCACAACTAGCTCGATATCCTTATCCAACCAACATTTAGTTCTAGTTCAACCAATATATGAGCTACAAAATGAGAGGTATTATATTTGAAGTTCTCATCCACCTCAAGGAATGTTCCAATCTTATCTCATGTATCCTTAAAGATCTCAACATTCCAAAATTCAAGAGAGAGACTTGGAAATTTAACCCAGAATGGGTGCACTTATAACCACTTAGACCTAGGGTCAAACTTCCTCAAATCTAAAAGTTTTGAACACCAATACCACCTCTTTTTCATATTATTGTTGCATCTCCTTCAAAGTTGAAATGGAAGACCAACCACCTTCTCACTAGAAGGTGAAACCTTGGCAAATAATGTAATAGTGACTATCATACATTTTCTATCCAGACAGTTAGGTTTTTTTCCATGATAATATGACCATAAAACCTTCCAATCAACAGTTCAGAAAAAAATATCCACTACCTATTCCATTGTTACATTTTCTCCTAAAACCATTCTAGTTCTCCCCTTTTATAGTTTCAAACTTTCCCTCCCCCTTATACCCAATCTTAATTATAGACTTTCTTCCACTTTGGTTTCACTAACTCTATCATTCTTCAAAGCTTCAGTATCTACTACCAATGCTTTACCATAATGCACAAAATCCTCATCTAAACCCATCACTCTTTGCACAGTAAACAAAGATATCCCCTCCAATATCATATAACTTTGTGATCCCTCTACTAAATAGGGCTCAATTTCCACCACTTTGGAAGAGGTATGGTCAATAGGTGCCTTTGGTTATTTCTATCTTCATATAGTTTCTTTTACTAATGATGTAATACCATTTTCAAACCTATCAATCAACCCTATAGTTTTAACAAGAAGACCCAAAGGTTGTGTTAAGGTATTATGTAATTTCACAACATATACTCCAAGAAAATAAATGATTTTCCCTATGAAACATACTCCACTTCCACTAGCCAACTTATTTTCCACTATACCTCCCTTAATTAACATTTGCAATCCTTCTTTTGGGTCTCATCTATAATCTACATGATCTAATGCCAAACTGTTAGGGACCTAACCCCTCACATAGGTACAATAATATATTTCCATGTAATAAAGGTCAATATTAATAAGGCATAGAAATAAGGAAGAATAAGTCAAATGTAAGAAGACCTAATAGAACTTTCGCTTCTAGAAGGATCTTCCTCTAGATTTTTCTTTTGGATAGACATATTTAGTATAAATATGAGTAGAGGGTATGAGAATTTTTGTCTTGGATATTATTTTAATATAGATCTTCTCTGTTGGAGGTTGTCCCCTCGAAGAGGCAAGTGAACATTGCTCTCAGTAATCAAAGTGCTCTTTTTGGTGTTATTCTGGTATTATTGTGGTATTGTTCTGGTTATATCATTGTTTATCTACCATTTATAGCTAATTATTTATGTTCTGCATACTATTTTATATCTAGAATATTACAAGTGGTATCAAAGCACCTTCCTTGGTATAAAATTGTGGGTTAATTTTTTTTTTTCAGGGTAGAGACGTATTCCAGCATCTTTAAGCTATAGAGATCTGTCGTTACACGCATAAACCTGCGATAGAGAATTCATACACAAAGGAAATACAAGTGCTACTTAAGCGCACATTTGTTGGTCACCCTTGTAACCCATGTTGGTACCCCTTCAAGTGGTAGCGCATCATAAATCACCTGTATACCGATCGGCCTAGATCTCTTGAAACCCTCCATAGATAAACTGATCGATTGTCTGACTATTATAGTGCCACCAAGAAAATCACTTTGGAATATACTCTCTATTAACTGGGTAGACAGGTAGTGTGGCTAAGGGAACGGTCTAGCCTCCTTAGTTTGTGCCCTGAGACATTGGGCCAAGTACTGTTATTGGACCCCGGACGTATATCAGAGAGCTATAGCATAGGGAAAACACTTGTCTATAGAACCCTTGAATACCCTAATGTTAGAAAAATAGGACCATGGAGAAATAAAATAAAACAAATGCGGAAACAAAACACAGAAGATACACAATACAATAGAGACACAAATTTACGTGGTTCACCCAGTGTGGGCTACATCCACCAGGGAAATTTCCAGGTCCTTCCTTTATTATTATCCAGCATATGAATGGATACAACCTACAACAAACCTGTTGTAACTTCCTCTTCTTTCTCTCACAGTATCCTATCTCAGAATATAATATTCGCCTATCAAACATAGTCGTAATACATTTCCCTCATAAAAGAGGGTTTCCTTCTAGGGAAAAAACCCCTAACATAATATCTATCGTTAGATCTACGACCTTATAATGAACGGTTCAGATTTACAATAAAATTACAGTATACTTTTACAAGGAAATTTTTCCTTCGGGAGGATATCCCCCCCGAACCCCGCAGAGGTGGTACCCCCCCTTTGCACTCCCCTGCGTGGAAGAGTGTACATACTTCTGGGGTGTAAATACTTCACGGGGTATAAACATGGCTGAAAGTAAAAGACCTTTGAATCAGGAAGATAATCAGGCTCCACAACCAACAATCTCCCACTTGGAGACTGATCTCAACAACTCCACCGCTACTGTATATGTTGGACTCTGAACCTTCTTGGACCTAGAAAATTTCTCATCTTCATCTTCATTCTTGAAGACCAACTGAAACTGAGCAGGAACTCAGTTTCTCCCTGGTTACTCCCTTTGTTAACATGTCTGCAGGATTCTGACTAGTGTGTATCTTTTCCAACTTCAAATGTCCATCTTCCAAGGCGGATCGTATGAAGTGGTACCTCAACTATATATGCTTAGTCTTTGAATGGAAGGTTGAGTTATTTGCAATATGAATGTCACTATCATTGTCACAGTACAACCTGCTATTCTCTTGCTTCTTTCCCAATTCCTCCATAAACCTCTGTAACCAAATCATCTCTTTACTAGCCTCTGTAGCAGCAACATGCTCTGCCTCTGTTGTTGAAAGTGAAACAACCTTTTGCAGTTTTGAAATCCAACTTACTGTTTTTCCACCTATAGTAAACACATACCCTGTGGTACTCCTCCTACTATCTTTATCACCTACCATATCTGAATCAACATATCCTTGTAGAATAGTTTCTGAACCTCCAAAACATAATGCATGAATAGCAGTACATCTCAAGTATCTGACAATCCACTTTACTGCCTCCCAATGTTCTTTATCTAGATTGTTCATATATCTGCTCACAGCTCCCACTGCATGTGCAATATCTGGTCTTGTGCAAACCATTGCATACATCAAGCTACCAACTGCTGATGAATATGGGACCCTATACATGTATTCTATCTCCTCCTTTGTCTTGGGACACATTTCCTTAGTTAATTTGAAATGGTTGGCCAAAGGTGTACTAACTGGTTTTGCATTCTGCATTCTAAACCTCTCCAACACCTTCTTTATGTACTCACCCTGAGACAATGTCAGTTTGTGATTTTTCCTGTCTCTTGTTATTCTCATACCAAGGATTTTCTTTGCAACACCCAAATCCTTCATCGCAAATGAATTGGCTAATTTCTTCTTCAGCACGTTTATATCCTGCATATTAGACCCTGCAACAAGCATGTCATCTACATATAATAGAAAGATAATAAAGCTTCCATTTTCTAGCTTTTTAAAATAAACACAATGATCAGAATGAAATCTACTATAACCTTGTTCTGTCATAAACCTGTCAAACTTTAGATACCACTACCTTGGAGCTTTCTTTAGGCCATATAATCTCTTCTTCAACCTACATACCAAATTCTCCTTCCCTTTGACCTCATACCCCTGTGGCTACTACATATAAATCTCTTCCTCCAGATCCCCATGGAGAAAAGTTGTTTTTACAACTAACTGTTCAAGATGAAAATCTTCTACTACCACAAGACTTAAAATAGTTCTAATTGAAGTCATTTTAACAACAGGAGAAAATATTTCATCAAAATCTATACCTTTCTTTTGTGCAAACCCCTTTACAACAAGTCTAGCCTTGTA
Source organism: Picea mariana (assembly GCA_032191745.1). Classification (NCBI taxonomy): domain Eukaryota; kingdom Viridiplantae; phylum Streptophyta; class Pinopsida; order Pinales; family Pinaceae; genus Picea; species Picea mariana. The sequence goes on along the minus strand of JASDQU010437596.1, from coordinate 43,522 downwards.
CCGC
>JASDQU010437596.1:25355-43372 GCA_032191745.1 Picea mariana | reverse complement strand
GGTGTCTACCTGCATTTCCTCTTCATAACATTCTGGTTCACCAGAATCAGTCAACAATAAATAATACAATGAAGGAGAGTATCGTTCAGGGGGTATACTTAACCTGGTAGATTTTCTAACAACACTTGCAGGTGTTTGAGGTACATGTTGCTCCTGGTGTTGTACATTTTGATTTTCTGGTTCCTTTGGAATTTCTTTTTTAGTGATCTCATCAAGCACTGTGTATTCTTGTTTATCTTTTTCCTGTTTCTTTCCCTGCAACTGATCTTTGTACACGACCTTCTCATTGAATATGACATCTCTACTCCTAATGATTTTGTTATTTTCATAATCCCATAAGAGATAACAAAAATCATTAACACCATATCCAATAAAGGTACACTTCTTTGATTTTGCCTCAAGCTTTGTTCTATTTTCTTTATCAATATGGATAAATGCTTCACAACTGAAAGTTTTCAAAAACGAATAGTTTACCTTTTTTCCTGTCCATTCCTCCTCTGGAATTCTACCATCCAAAGAGATTGAAGGTCCTTTGTTTATCAAGTAAGAAGCAGTATCTACAACATCTTCCCAAAACTGTAAGGGAAAACCAGCATGCAATCTCATACTCCTTGCATGCTCCATGATTGTCATGTTCATCCTTTCTGACACACCATTTTCTTGCGGTGTTCTTGGAACTGTCTTCTCTCTACGAATCCCATGGTATGAATAGTAATCATCAAACTCCTTGCTGCAATATTCACCTCCATTATCTAATCTGAGACACTTCAAACTTTTTCCTATCTCATTCTCAACTAAAGCTTTCCATTTCTTAAAAGTATCAAAAACATCATATTTTTTTCGAATGCAATAAACCCAAGTTTTTATAGTTGCATCATCAATAAAAGTAACATAATAACGAGAGCCACCAAGAGATGATACCTAAGCTGGTCCCCATACGTCTGTATGCACAAGATCTAACCTTTCACTCTTCTTTTCTTTTTCGACTCTGAGAAATCTGACTCTCTTATGTTTTCCATAAACACAATGTTCACAGAAGTCCAAATCAATTTGTTTAAGATCTGGCAACAAATTTCTTTTGTGAAGTATCTACATCCCCTTCTCACTCATGTGTCCAAGCCTATGATGCCCAAGTGTTGTATCCACTCCTATAGAAGCTAAAGAGATAGAAGAGTCAGTATTACCAGTACATAAATACAATGTACCTACGTTCTCTCCTTTCGCTATCACCAATGATCCTTTGATGACCTTCCACATCTTATCTGTAAATATGAATATACAACCTTCACTTGCCAACTACCCTGTTGAAATTAGAATTTTCCTTAATTCTAGAACATGTCTTACCTCTTTCAACAACCATTGGTTTCCATTGCGTTGCTTTATTTTTACCTTTCCCATTCCAACAATTTTGCATGGTGCATCGTCACCCAAATGAACCTGTCCAAAATCACCTTGAACATAATCTGAAAAATGTTTCCTATGGGGTGTGGCATGAAATGAAGCCCCTGAATCTACTACCCAAGACTCAAAAATATTATCTACAAAAAGAATCAAAGCATCTTGTAACACATCACCTGTTACATTTGCTTCCTTATTTCTCTCCTGTTGTCCATCTCTTTGTTTCTTTGGAGCTTTGGAGTCTTTCTTCAGATGTCCTTTCTTCCTACAATTCCAGCACTCTATATTTCCAAGTCTGGATTTGGAACTTCCCTTCCTAGAATTCCCATGGTTCCTGAAACCCTTTCCTCTATCCTTTTGTCTTCCCCTGTTCTCCATGTTCAACGCATTTCCTGATGTCTCACCTGTGTTTTTCCGTCGCATTTCCTCTCTAAGGATAACACCAACAACATCATCAAATTTTAAAGTATTTGAACCAGAGACAGAGTTACTTACAGCCATGACCAAGCCGTTCTAGATTTCTGGCAATGAGCACAATATTAGAAGAGCCCTGACCTCATCATCAAAGTCCACTTTTACAGAACTTAGTTGATTAGTAACCGTATTAAAATCATTTAAATGATCTGCAATAGACCCACCTTCCGACATCTTCATATTAAATAATCTCTTCATTAGAAATACCTTATTGGACGTCGAGGGTTTTTCATACAATTATGCAAATGCATCCATCAAACCCTTCGTTGTCTTTTCTTTCGAAATATTGAAAGCCACCAATGCTGCTAGGCTCAGTCGTATCATTCCTAGAGCCTTTCTGTCAATAATCTCCCTTTCTTCATCCTTCGTAGCCACCGGCTTCTTTGTTATTCCTCCCAATGGTAGGAATAGATCCTTCTGATATAAATAGTCTTCCATTTGCATCTTCCATAACCGGTAGTTTTGGCCGTTAAATTTCTCGACCCTAAACTTTCCATCTTCCGACATTGCTCCCACTCGAACCAGGAACCCTCTTTTCTTGCGAGTTACCTTTCTCTCTGATACCAGTTGTTAGAAAAACAGGACCATGGAGCAATAAAATAAAACAAATGCAAAAACAAAACACAGAACATATACAATACAATATAGACACAGATTTACGTGGTTCACCCAGTGTGGGCTATGTCCACCAGAGAAATTTCCAGGTCCTTCCTTTATTGTTATCCGGCATATGAAGGGATAAAACCTACAACAAACCCGCTATAACTTCCTCTTCTTTCTCTCATAGTCTCCTATCTCAGAATACAATATTCGCCTATCAACCATAGCCGTAATACATTCCCCTCTTAAAAGAGGGTTGCCTTCTAGGGAAAAAAACCCTAACATAATCTCTATCGTTAGATCTGCGACCTTATAATGAATGGTCCAGATTTACAATGAAATTACAATATACTTTTACAAGGCAATTTTTACTTTGGGGGCTTCACCCCCGAACCCCCTCTTGCCCCCATCCAGGGGGATAGCCCCCCGGACCCCGCAGAGGGGGTACCCCCCCTCTGCACTCCCCCACGTGGAAGAGTGTACATACTTCTGGGGTGTAAATACTTCATTGGGTATAAACACGGCTGAAAGTAAAAGACCTCTGAATCAAGAAGATAATCAGGCTCCACAACCAACACCTAACCCTTGGGAAGGAAACAAAAATAGAACAGACAAGATCTATTGTCGCGCATATGTGTCTCTTACATTCGGGTTGCGAAATTAATACACATTTCTTCCTATTAAGCATTTGGGCATTTCGTCACTGCAGTATTCTTCATAACAGAGTATAACTTCGTAGGAGTAAAAAAAAAATTGGATCTTGTTGGCACCATTATTGGAGACCTATCCCATTGGATTCCTCACTTTTCCCTTATTGCAGTCATACCTATCATTTTTCAGAAAATTTGTTTTACTTGTGGACCCAACCCCCTTCCAACACCCTTATTTTGGATTTACCCCATTGGATTCCACTCATCGCCCTGATCGTTGTGATACACTTCACCCATAACCCATTTTCTATATGGTCTCGCCCACCCCTTTTCGTGTTCCATCTTCATCATGGCCCACACCCGTAGCCAAGACTTGGAAGCTTGCATCAATTCCTTGCACTCTAATTTCACAGAAAACCAACAAAGACATCTTAGTTCCAATATTTCCACCATCAATAAAAACATGCATTCCTCCATTGACATCAAAATAGAGGACCTCAAACAAGAACTCAAACAAGACCTCGCTACCCAGCTTGAAAATACTCAGTTTGTCTCTTTCATTACGATGATCTACGCCAAGATGCACATCCCTACAGATCTTCCTTCATTTGACCCACCTTTGCAAACCGAAGGTGAAACTTCCTCTCATTCCCATAATTTTCAACCCTGTCACTTTCAGCGTGAGCTACGCCTTTCACGTGTGGATGTGACCAAACTTGATGGCTCAGATCCCACTATCTGGGTAACTCAAATGGAACATTATTTCTCTTTGTATGCCATTACAGATGAGTTGGCCAAACTCTGGTATGGTGTTCTCCATCTAGATCAAGAACGTTGGCAATGGTGGCAATGGAGAAAAAATGCTCGCCAAGGGTATGTGGCTTGGACACACTTTATGGAAGAGCTTTATGAACACATTGACATTGACACCAACCATTTATGTCATTTGAAAAAGTTGAAACAATATGGCACAGTGGAATACTTTATAGCCACTTTTGAGTGATTGTATTTCNTGGCAATGGAGAAAAAATGCTCGCCAAGGGTATGTGGCTTGGACACACTTTGTGGAAGAGCTTTATGAACACATTGACATTGACACCAACCATTTATGTCATTTGAAAAAGTTGAAACAATATGGCACAGTGGAATACTTTATAGCCACTTTTGAGTGATTGTATTTCTGTACAGAGGGCATGTCTAATGATTTTTTCCAAGAATGTTTTATCAGTGGCCTCAAGGATGAGATTTGTGCCCATGTCCTCATGGCTCAGCCTCAGAGTTGGGTGGATGCTACTAAAAGAGTTAAGGAAGCACAACAGATTGTCTCTTCTCAAAACCGAAAACCCTCCTTTATTCCTCGCACTAAACCAGTCACTCCCACTCCTCCTTCTACTCCACTAAAGATACATAAATTGACTAGGGAAGAAATGGTTTAATGCCAACTCAAAGGCCTTTGTTATAATTGTGATGACAAATATTTTTCTGGGCACAAGTGTAAGGAACAAAATATTTGTATGGCTCCCCTTGTTCCCATGTCACCTCAAAAGACAATGATGAGGCTCCCCTTGTGGCCATGTCACCTAAAACCACTGACATGACCCCTCCCTCAAACCCTCCTCAAGTAGAACCAGTCATTTCCCTCAATGCTCGCATTGTCTTCTTTGCTCCCCAAACCCTCAAGATAATTGGTTACATTAAGCATAGGAAGGTCATCATTCTTGTTGATGGTGGAAGCACCCATAATTTAATTCATCGTCGCATTGCCCAAGAAACTAATTGTTATATTTGTGCCATCAATAATTTTCAAATCATGATTGTCAATGGCAGTTCCATGAAATGTGGAGGGCGTTGTGAAAATGTGTGTCTCCAAATTGGTCAGTACCACATGAAATCTCATATGTTTTCTATCGACATGGGTGGTTGTGACATTGTGTTGGGTGCATAATGGCTAAGGACTTTGGGTCTCATTATCATAGAGTTTAAGGAATTAACCATGCAATTTGACCAGGAGGGCCAACCATATAAGTTCCAAGGAATCACCATCAGTTCCTCGGAAATCATCAGTTCCCATCGCATGGAAAATATGCTCAAAAAAGGTCATTTTGGCATTATTGCACAACTCCGTGTCATTCAAGCCATTGAGACACCCTCTATGTCCCAGGACATTCAATCCATACTATCTAAACATCAAGTGTTTTTTTCCACTCCCTGGGTGTTACACATTATTTTGGTCACCCCAGTGGTCAACTCACGACATGTGTTTAACTCACTTCCATGTTCCCTGAAAATATTAAAAGAGACTTTCTCCATGAGAAAAGTGGTTTGTTTTTCCTCCCTCAAAAACTATGACAAGGAAGATTGATGCACTCTACTCTATGCTTGGGATGCAACGATGCTTGATCATCACACTCTGCACCAAAGATGGACTTCGGGGTTGTCACGGGTTTCCTGTGCATAGGGTGTGGCGATGCTTAAGCAAGGGAAAATTCAAAAGTCACAAATTTTCTAGAAGGTAATTTTCTAGAAGATGAGGTGGCCTCCGATCGGTTTGGATCTTACTCGCTTCTCTGATTTAGTGGGATCATCCTAATCTCCTCATCCATCCCTCTTTCACCCTATATAAAGAGGGATCTCTCATGGAAAAGGATAAGGTTGAAAAAGCTAAGGTTTGCATATGCATGAAGATTTTTGTTATAGATTATACTTGAGATAGCTTTGCTTTAGCTCTCTAAGTCAGATTATGGATCTTCTTCATCAAATACATTAGATAAAAGGTGTGTCTGTTGGAGCAAAGATTCATTGAAAGGGATCTTTCAAAATCAAGGCATGGGTTGTATTCTCCACTTTCCATTTTAATATAATTCAGCAATACATTTCTTCCCTATAAAGGTGTCTTAGCTCTTATTGTATAACTCCTTGATCTTATACATAGAATTCATTGGAATATATATATATATATATATATATCTTTGTTCTCTCTATTTTTTGGTTTGTGTTGCTTAAGAAGGTTCACCATCCCGCAAATCCAAAGATGGAGCGACAAGGATGACATTAGCAAGGATCAAGCGTCATTTAAAAGTTATGTCTCTCATTTCTCTCTGAACTAGTTTATATGACAATGAAGTCTAAGGTGAAGTTTGTATTCTCTCTTGTTTTGTTCTAGCTTCCTATGGAATTAGGGATATTAGTTTGTGTCTACACTTACTGATTTGTCTGATAAAAAAATTGGCAACCATACTGGGGAATACGACCTCCTTTTGGATTTTTTGCTTCTTATTTTCTTTTATCCTGCCTTATTTTGATCAAAATCATTCTCTGAGTCTATGGGTGATCCATCTTGACTCTTTGGTCCTAAAGGTTCATTGAGAAATTTTGTTATTTTTCCCAATTTTCTTTTTATTTAGAGATCGTCGCATTGTGTCTTATTGACAACCTACGACAATTCCTTGTCGTCGCACTCTACTTGTGCAGACTAGAGAGACGACGTCGCACTGTGCCTTGTTGACAGCCTACGACGATTCTAGATAGTCGCACTATACTCCTCTGCAGCCTACGACAATTCCTGATCCGAAATCGGATCCAGAAGCCTGATAGGGCTTGAAAAATGCTCAAAAATTAAAGTGCTTAGAATTCGATGAAACAAATTCCATTTTGTTTGTCTCGTCTTCCTGATTCCGGCGGTATATTTACTTTGTCAAACGGGCTCCGTATGCGAAAGTTATCGCATTCTGATCGGAAGCCCAAACAGGTAAAAAGTCAAAAGTCAACTGGTCAAAAAGTCAACTCTGATGACATCAGCATGATGACTGTGCAGGAGATGATGTGGCACTCTCTAGATGATGGTGATTGGGTAGGTTTTCTGACAAGGCAGACATGTGGCAGGCAACTGAACCAGTCAATAACTGACAAGTGGCATTAATCCGGAAAATGGGGAGATGCCACGTGGCCCAGTCATGGGCAGCCACGTGGCACCCAGTCAACAGTTGAAGTGGCATGTTTCAAAAATTGTTTTGGGGTCCATGGGATTTGAACCCATGACCACCACCAAGCCCAACAACTTAAGAAATGGTTCTTTACCAATGCGCCACATTATTTCTTATGTTATAAAACCCACAATATTAAATATATTGTATGGTATTATGGYGCATAAAGGAGAGGGYTGGGGGCTAAGCCCCAGCCCGTGGTCGTGTAAACCCCCATATGAYCGRGAGTAAAGGGGCGCGCACCATTGAAGGGGGMTGCGCCCATATTATAACTATAAAGTGGGTTTTTAAACTRCTTTTTGGGTTTTAATGGTAATTAAGCCTATTTTTAATGGTTTTTGGGAGTTATTGGGTAGTTTTGGAGCCTAAATTTTGGGAGGAAGTTGGAGATGAGCAACCAACTTCCCAGCTATATAACCCAGGCCTGTTTGAGGTCATAGGGGGGAATTCAGAGCAGAATAATGCTGAGGAGAAGCCAAGCCAAAGCCATTTTGAGGCAGAGAAGCTTTTGAGGAGGAGACGYTGTCGTACCATTTCTGGGAGCTATGGATGTTCGTTTTGCGTGCCATTTTCTTTGCATGGTTATAGAGATCTGGAATAACATGACCAGATAATTCTTGTAGCCATTTTTCATTTCAGTGATTTACTTTTGAGCTTTTGAACAGAAATAAATAAGCCTCCCCCACAGAGAAAAAGGCCCGGAGACATAGGCAAAGTTGTGCCGAACTCCGTTATCAATCTGCGTGTTATGGTTTGCTATCTTTTATTTCATTTCAGATCTTCATATGTGTATATGGTTGTCATAATTCCTCTTATTTCCTCATTCTTCACTAAGTTTTCTCAAAAGTTTAATTAACGCATGCAAAATTAAAACTCAACCATAAGTCATTAAAAGATCCTACGGATCAATTCCTGTAGGAATTGTTGGGTGACAGTTAAATTTATTTTCTTTGCCCAGATTTGTGTTTACTGCCTGAGATGAACTTTTAGCATTGGTGAATGATTGTTTTACATCTTTTAAGCCTGGATTTAATTGATTTTTAAGGATTGAAATTCTTCGTTACAAGCTTTGCAAGTTTTGTTTCTTGATTTCTTGTCACAAGGTTATAATATCAAGATTTTGTTCCTAGGTGTTTGTTTGATAAGTAGTCCTAGATTTCTTTTTGAGCTTTGGATTGATTTTACTTTCTATATTGTTGATTGATTAAGAGATAAAAAAAAATTGTGTTCGACAAAAGGTTTTCTTATCATTTCATTTTTTTCTTTCATTGTGAGTTTGATTTGGGAATAGTGTTGAGAGTGCACTAATTTTCTTAGACCATTCTTTCTTTTTTTCATTACATCTATGTTCTGATTTGAAAAGGAAAGAACTAAAGTTTATTCTTCTTTTTAGTAGTCTTTATAATAAATTCTGGTATTCATATATTTGTTGAAAAGAGAAAATTGGAAAAGTTGATAGCTTTCATTGTTTGGAATTCATATCATTCAAAATTTGAGAAATTGTACTTGTAGCTTTTGTATTCTGGAAAAGAGAAACCTTCTCCCTCCTGTAATTAGAGTTCATTGAATAAAATGTTTTCATTTCATCTCTTCTTGAATATTATTGGGTCAATTTCAAATATATCATCATTTTCACTTATGTTTCCCTTTTGAGTAAACAACAGCCTTTAAAATATAGCGTAATTTTAAAATCTATTAGCAACTTTTATTTTCTAGAACCTTTCTACACCAACATTAGCTAGGATAGTGCTTTGTAATAGGTTGTAAGGAACACTCTCCAAAGCATCAAAACACACAATAGTATCTTGTGATAGGGAGAGTACAAATCCACTTGCTACATTTTTTCCTGGGAATCCCTTCTAACACAAGAGTCAATCACGAGGTTGCATTAGGGTCAGCAGAGTTACTCACCCTCGTTTGTTAGTCTTAATGTAGAGATTGAATGTATTATTGGGGGTCACTTGAGAAGAAAATCATGTGGGGACCTTCTCGAGTTGATATCGGGCTTAGATATGCTACCCTTGTTCGTGGATCGGACTATTGACTGCTTCCCCAAACATCATTGTCATAATTGGTAACCTTAGTGCCCTATCTCTTTAGAGTCTTTATAGGAGGTGACTGTGGAGGGGAAAGTCTTCACGGTATTTGGAATCAATGTTGGCCAAAATCACTCGGGCTCCTTGGAGGGCATATCCAAGATTGTGTGTGGGAGATTACACTAGGTTTTAAGTCCCTTAAGCAGGTCATCAACATAAATTTTCCACCCACTTTATCCCAGCCCCTTCTTGTCTTTATTTCGCGACATTGGATTTCATCACCAACTAGTTACTTTGAAATAAGAAGGTTTGTTTGTGTGCCCAATATCTAGATTTTATTAGTGAGTGATGTTTTTTTCTCTAGTTGGCCATAACTTTCTTTCACTCTTTATTTGGTGCGGCCAACATCGGCCCTCGTAGTTCACGTAGGATGCAAGGGTTACCTCTAGAAGATCTGGAAGAATGTAATCCTTTGCTTCCTAACTCACCATAGGGTTCTCCTGAAGGAGCATTCAATAACAATGTAGCCTCTGAGATTAGAATTTCTACTCCATTGGATGAATCCATACTTCCCGTAAATCCATTATTGGGTGTTGTACGACATCCACTTTTTCTCTGGATAAATTCATCGGGAGATGTTGTTGCTGAAGATTATACTGGAATACATATTGGACCTCACACAGATTCTAGTGTAGACGATCCACTCTTTCAGAGTGATTCGTTTAGAACTCTGATTCATACTGATGGAAATTTTGATCCTAGCTCTTCTGGCCCTATTCGTTCTCTTTGGAGAAATTATTCGGGACAAGATATTTTTGAAAAACTAGGAATGAGTCATCTATGCATAGAACCTCTAATCAACCTATGGCATCACATATTCATGTGAATTCCACTGCCTATACAGTACCCTTAGATCATCTTACTAGCATGACCAATAATGTTGTCACAGTCTTATACCAATTGTTGGTTGGTTCTCATACAATTCTTCCTCTCCATCTCGCTATCTCTACCATGCTCCCACAAACTACACTTGTTGTTGTCGGAAGTGCAGTAATCACTCAAGATCCTATTGGAACACCACTTCCTCTTAGACCAAATCCATCACGTCCACCTGGTTATCACACTCTAAATAATTATGTTTCTAATCCTACCCAGAATCCGTCCGGAGGGTATAATATTTTTGTTCCTCTTGGGTATAATGTTGCTAGTAGTTATATTCCTACACCTACCCAGGTTCTCTCCGGGGGGCCTAGAATTCCTCCTCCACCTTCACCTAGAGGATCTAATCGTCCTGGCCCAAGTAGCTCCAATCAAATTGGAGGCACAATTCATTATGTCGTTTCTAGTTTTCAAATTCTTGTTGGAGGTCAACCTCAAGTTGGGGGGAAACCCCAAGTCGGGGGTCATAACCTAGTGTATGGGAAGTATATCCTTGAATTATAGTCTCAACATTGGAATTTTCTTTTCCAAGGCAATCAACAACCACCTAGGGTGAAACCTCCTCAAGTTAATTCTTTTGTACCCCCTAATCCTGGGAAACCATATCGAGTTTCTATGAATTCTACCTAGGGTCAAGGTTTTCGGTCTAATGCTCCTTCCCAAGGAATCTTACCCAATAAACCAACTCAAGTTGGATATTTGACTCAAAACCCTTCACAACTGAATTTTACAGGACCCTCTAACTATCTACAGATTTCTTATTGTCCTAGTGGTATACCTACGGGACTACCTCCTCAAAATTACCAGTTTCCTCAAGTGAACAAACAACTGTTGTTTCTTGCTACTTTGGATATACCGGATTTGTCTAGGATTTTGAATGATCCTATCTTGCATTCTCCTTATTGGTCGGTCATACCTTCCAAGTTACCATCAAACATTCCTAAGTTTGACGGCCGATAAAGAGAAGACCCAAATAATCATGTCATGACTTTCCATCTTTGGTGTTCTTCCAACTCTTTGATGGATGACTCCATTAGATTACGTCTTTTCCAATGAAATCTGACGGTTTCGGAAGCCAAATGGTATATTGAATTTCCACAAGGATTCTTAAATGAATTCAATACCTTAGCTATGGATTTCTTAACACATTACCAACTACCAATCCAATACGAGACAGGAACCGAAATTTTGAGTTCATTTAAACAATCCTCATCCACTCACATTTCCAATCATATTCATGAGTGGAGGAGGAGAAGATGCTTAATAAAAGTTCCCCTTCTTGGTCAACTATTGGTCGAGTGGTTTACCAAGTCACTCATTGAACCTATAGCCCATTATGTTTCCATGGGTTGTGTCGTCACTGAAGAGCAGAAAATTATTCGTGCTCAATACTTGGATCTTTTTTATTCACAAACGGGCACACTATATGAAATGATCCCTGATGTTCCTCGCATGTCTACAAATCCAACCCCAACACCTCCAGTAGCTTCTCATGTCGTTGATGGTGTGATTGGAACTTTCCATGCTGAGACTCAATATAAACAAGCCACTCATTCCAATCCCAAGTCTAATACTACTAATGTACAAAATAATCCTCCTCCAACTCCTTCTCCCAGTAAAACTTCTGAAGTAAATTCAGTTCAATCTACACCTACCGGTAAAAATCAAAATAAAAATAAATGGAAGGGAAAGAATAAGGAGGAAAAAAATATTAAGAAATGATCTGATAAACCCAAGACTCGGCCTATTGATGACAAATAAAAGTGAAAACCTCAGTATCCTTATCTTACTTGTGGTGAGGATCATTATACAAAATATTGTCCATGACATCCTGAGGTTACTAAGTTCCTACAAGGGACCAGAATACCTCCTACACCTGTCTTCTTGTCACAACCTTTTCCTTCTCAGCAGCAGGCCCAATTGATCATTCATGACCAACCTTCTCCCTCTACCACATCTTATGTACTTGTGTGTACTGGTGACTCCAAGAAGAATGAAGTTGCAGTCGCTACTCGAGCCAAATATTATTCCCCTTCAAAAGAGAAAGTTGATGATTCACCACCTTCATTGGTTCAACCTCCTCCATCAACTTCACCTCCCAACGGTCCTCTTCATCTTGAACGATCGAGTCTAGAAACAATTCTTTATGTTCCTCCTAAGGGAGTTGTTCATAAGTTGTCGTTTAATCCTCACACACGTGTTGCTCAAAATTACAATATTGTCAAAGATCTTGTGCAGGCACCTTATACGATGTTGGCTCTCGAAGTCCTTCAAAGTTGTCATACATAATGGAAGGAACTGTTAAAGGCTATTGGTGGAATTGATCCTACTGATACGACCTTGATCATCTTTGACTTGGAAGAACATATACCAAGGCTTCCTCCTCAATTAGTGTTTCAGATACAAGTTATTGTGGAAAAAAAGAATATTTGTCGAACCGTTATTGACAAAGGAGCCTTGACTTGCGTCATGTTCATCACTTGTTGGAAATACATTGTCTCTCCTACCCTTACCAAGTCACACAATACTCTTAAATCATTTAATGGTATAGGATTTAAACCTTATGGTGTTCTTCCTTTGTTATGTATTACGTTAAAAGGAAAAACAGTTATTGTTGAGGTTGAGGTCTTTGATGCACCTCTCGATTACAACCTTCTACTTGGTCGTAGTTGGATTGATTCCATGCATGAAGTTGTTTCTACTCTTTTCTGTGTGATATGTTTCCCTCACCAAGGAAAAGTTGTTATTGTCGATCAACTTTCCTTCTTTCATTCTGATTCTCGTACTAGTAATGTACCTTTCATTGCGAAAACACCTCCCGGTTATGAGAATGTTGGTGTGGGTCTTTTAAAAGATTCATCGTTAATGGTTATGTTCACATTCCACCACCTGATATTCCTACTCCTTTTGTTGCCTCAATTAACATGATATCAACCATTGTTGGTGAAATCCTTGAGTCTTATGACCCTTGGATAGTACCTATCTCTAACGATTATCTTCATTACAGCGACAAAATGCCTTTAAGTCTGGTAGAATTGGCTTATCAAGCTATTCAATCAACAACTCCCTCTCCTCATTCTCTCTTAGATACATCTTCGGATCCATTTCACATAGTCTTTCACACCGATGAAATTATTATGACAATCATGTCTATGGAAGATACCCCATGGGACGATGGGCATCATCGTTATATTCTCTTCTTGGAATCTGAGACTATAGAGAGCTATCAATGGATTTCGGATCTGTCTACTATTGTTACTTTTGTTGGATTACTGAGAGGGGGGTGAATCAATGATAGAGAAATTTAATCATTTTAAACCATATAATGCAAGTGTTATATCATTGTAGCATTATCAGCTAATAATTGTAGAGTAAATAAACAATGAACAAATGAGAAATCATACACATACACAGTACACCAGTGTTTTTACGTTTAAACCCAAAGCGGGAGAAAACCACATAATGTTTTTTCTTATATGTCTTGAAGAATTATATTCATTAGAAGCACCAAATTCCTTTGTTTTCCAGCTGCTACTGGAAGGAGGCTCCAACCCCCTAGTTTCTCAGGATACAACCTGATGGAAGCTCCAACTCCCCAATTCTCTGGATACAACAAGAAAAAGGCTACAACCCCCTATGTTCTCTATAACACACCCACAATGGGGAAAAATAAATATATATATATATAAATTCTTGTTCCTCAAATAGTCGATTTCTTCCTTCATGGTCTCTAATCCTGGGCAATGGAAGTCAGGGAAGAATCTCAATCCACTTATCAGGCCCTCTTTCCCTTAAAGCACAGGTTGTATGGAACAGGTGGCTTCCTCCTTTATGCCTTTAAGCTTCAGCTTAATTAGGCGCTATCTCTTCGGGCTAAGTCCATTCTTGATGAGACCAAGGTTGTGACAAATCGCCAAATCGAAAGGCGCATCGTGATTTCGATTTTCACAAATTCCCAGAACTCCACTTCCATCTTCCTGAGTTGTGAACTCTCGATAAGACTAGATCTACAGTCCACAATATTTCTCTGATCGACGACTCCGATCAAGTCACAATTTTTCATTTCACGACTTTGTGAATGAGTCAACCCTGACTCCCCAACTCTCGAGCTTCGAAAAGGGTTAACGTTCCTTAGCTCCTCCTTTGGCCTCCGTCCATGTGACTGTTCACCGTGACTCGGTCCCCAACTCTCAAGAGCGTCAAAATTTTGTGTATCGCGAGTTCTCACTGCTTCCACCTTTGACCTTTCCCTCCTGTGAGTCAACGAAATGTTGGTATCTCGCCACGTGTCCCTCCAAATGGGCAGATATGATGATGTCAGGATAGCCAACGGCTGTGATATTTTTGCGAGTTTGCACTTCGTGAACTCTCCTGAATTTTCTCTGACTTCTTCACTTTGCGAGTCAATGAAATGTTGGTCTCTCACCACACGTCCCTCCAAATGGATGGCTCTGATGATATTGAGATAGCCAATGGTTTTGATCTTTTCAGAATAATCAACGGTTGTGATATTTTCGCGAGTTCGTGTTTCTCAAATTCTCACGAATGGCTCTTTGACTTCTTCAAGTTGTGAGTCATCGAAATGTTGAGCACTCACCGTGCATCCCTTCTGATGGACAGTCCTGATGATTTTGAAACTTGTCTCATGCACCTTCCTCTGGATCCAATGACTGTTGGTCCAAGCGCTTCAGATCTGATGGATCAGATATGTTTTCCTCCTGCGCTCACTTCTCGTTGTCTGGACATGGATTTCAACGATCCAGATCTTCTCCTCTGCAGCTGATATAACAGTTGTTGTGCTCCTCATCCTAAGCTTTGGAACCTTTATTCCCATACTTGGAAGATTTCGATGCTTTAAAGGCCTCGACCTTTGCTTCCTCCATGAGCATTGTGACCTTGGGTCTCGTCTGTGATCTGGAAACACTATCCCTCCTGAGATTTTGAAACTTACTCAGTTCTAAGGGAACTCGGCCCTCTTCTTTCTTAGAGGACTTCTAGTGGCCCTCCTAGAAGACTTTGCGCTTATCTCTTATGCTCTTGGTTCTTAGGGAATTTCGAGTTTCCACATACTCTTGCGGTAATTTGCTTGCATCAGATTGATAGTCTATGACCTTTCTTGATCCAATGGTCCAGATCACATCACAACTTCGGGTTTCAGAATTTTTAGTTGCGCCAACGTGCGAATCTCCCGATGTGCGAATCTCTCGATGTGCGAATCCTCGATCTCGCCAATCTGATGGTCAAGGATGGTCCCAATAGATCCTTATATCTATGGTCTGGATCACGTCACAACTTTGGGTATCAGTATTTTTAGTCATGCCAACGTGCGAATCACCCGATTTGCGATCTTGCGAAGAATGAAGGAGTCGAGGCATTAATGCCTGTGCTTCTTCTTCAAATATAACGTTCGCGACAGACCCTGGGTCCTCCTGAATGGATCTCATCTATTCATATTCTAAACGAAAGGATATTCCCTTTCGATACTTCAACCTCACTATCCTTCCTAAGTTTTTTCAGTTCTGAAGGATTTAAGAGCGTTGCGCTCTTTCTCGAGGACTCAACACATAGAAGGGTTTTCTACACACCTCTTGTGCTCCTTCATAAAGTCTAGAACTTAAGTGGTTCTCGATCTCTTCTTACCTCGCAGAGAGCCGGTGCATATCTGCACTACCTCTCATGAGCTTAGTAAGATATACCCTCCAAGGAACTCATAATGACTAAGAAGGTTGGCATGCGTACATGAACTACACCCAAGGTCGATAAACTCATAGTTCGTGGCTCTAGCTTATGCCACCACAGGACGCAAGAATTTACAATTATAAAACATGTCCCATAAAATTTCCTACTTGTCTAATTACACAATCAAGCAGACACAAACATGGGTATAGTATAAATCATTAAGCAAGCATATCCATCCCTGCAACATTCATATCCAACTTTAATTCACAGTACCACTTAAATACATGAGATATGCGATTACTTATCTATTACAGGTGGTAGCCAACCAACTGATTGTGGGTGTTCATCCTTCCACCTGACCATAGCCTCAGAGGAATTCATTCTTAGCACCCTGGCCACTCCCATGCCAACCCATGATACACCAGGGAACTCTCACAGTTCTCAAGGATTCTTTCTCTGTTCAGCTTCTATTCAGCTTCTGTTCTCTAAAACTTTCAGATATTTCTCTCTGTTATGGCCTCAGTGAGGTTGTTACACATCAAAATTACTCATTACGACAATGGCCTAGTGTCATCATTATCAATATTACAAGTGTCTCATTTTGTTCACAAGTGTCAAAAAAATCATACTGTCATACTGTCTATGTCGTGCTTATAACGACATCAGAGGGACACTTGAAACAACTCAAACAACTAATTTGGAAGAAGAGGAATGGGTTAACAAAGTTTATAAACATTTTTCCACTGGAAAATCCACTCAAAAGACATTTTTGGAGAGGAGCGCTCCCCTATACACTAACAAGGAGTGATGGCACTCTGTACACCCTTTTAGGGAAGCGTTATAACGCTCTGGTGCCCCTTTTGGGAGAGCGTTGCCTTTGCTGAGCAAATTTTGGGTTTGTTGAGGAAAATCAGGGAAGAATCCCTCAATTCTTGAAGGTGGTTGGATTCAAATAGATGGTCAAGGCATGATCTTAGGGAGGATCCTCAACTGAAGGAGAAGGATCCTCAACTTATCCCAAATATCTCTCAAGTGGTTGGGCCTCTCCAAGACTATATAAGGGAGCCTTCTCATGGTGAAAGGGGATGGAAAGTATTGTGAAGCATCTAACTTATGATGTCATGAGGAAGATGTCATTTCGAACATCAGCATTATGTGTGTGGACTATGTTAAGGTCATAACCCGCACATAGGTAGATCAATGTATTTGAATGTAATAAAGGTCAATATTAATAAGACCTTTCAATAAAATAGAATAAGGTGGATGTAAGAAGACCTAATAGAAGCTTCCTCTTCTAGAAGGATCTTCCTCTAGATGATTCTCTTAATAGACACATTTAGTATAAATAAGGGTCGAGGGTATGAAAACCCTAGCTTGGAGATTATTGTAATAGAGCACTGCTCGACTGGAGGTTGCCCCCTCAAAGAGGCCTGTGAACATTTCTATCTGAATCAAAGTGTTATTCTGTTGCTATTTTGTATATCATTTATGTGTATTGTGAAGATTATGCTAGATATTTTACTATTATTCTGTCATTTCTAGCATTTCATTTCTGTTCTGCATATTTTATATATCTGGTATCTTGCAAGTGGTATCAAAGCACTTTCCTTGGCAGAAATTGTGGGTATTTTTTTTTCAGGGTAGAGACGTATTCCGGCATCTTTAAGCCACAGAGATCTGTCGTTACGCGCATAAAATTGCGGTTGAGGGATTCATATACACAGGAAATACAAGTGGTTCTTAAGCGCACATTTGTTGGCCACCCTTGTAACCCTTGTTGGTACCCCTTTGAGTGGTAGCGCATCAGACAACACCTGTGTACGGATCGGCCTAGATTTCCTGAAGTCCTCTTTAGATAAACCTATCGGCCACCGGACTGCTATAGGGTCACCGAGAACAGCACTCGGGAAGATACTCTCTAGTACCTGGGTAGTTGGGTAGTATGGCTAAGGGTATGGTCTATCCTCTTTAGTTAGTGCCTTGAGATATTGGGCCGAGTACTACTGTTGGACCCTGCATGTATATCAGAGAGCTATAGCACAGGGCAAACCCTTGTCTATAGAACCCTTGAATACCTAACCCTTGGGGAACATAAACAGTAACATAAACAAATTAAATTGACGAGATCTATTGACATGCATCTGTGTTCGGGTTGCTAAGTAAATACTCTCTGGTTCAGAATTTGGGGATTTCAGCACTGCAACATTCTTCAGACCAAAGCATAACCCCACAGCTGTAAAAAAAAAAAAAAAAAAAAA